>MU602752.1:15486-62965 GCA_025201865.1 Ramicandelaber brevisporus | reverse complement strand
GCTGTGGTTCGTGATGCGGTCGTACGGCGCGTCGGGGCTGCGCAAGCACATCCGGCTGCACACGGGGCTCGCGGCCGAGCTCAGCAAGGCGGTTGCGGCGGACGGCCGCTTCGTGGTGCACGCGCCGGTCCACTTTGGGCTGGTGACGTTCCGGCTCAAGCCCGAGCTGGTTGCGGCGTCGGCCAAGCTGCAGGCGGCCGGCATCACCAGCGCCAACGCCGCCACCAAGGCGCTGGTCGACCGCGCCAACACCACCGGCATCTTCATTGGCAACGCCATGGTCAGTCCCGACACGCAGATCATCCGCTTCTCGATCGGGTCGCGCACGGTCACCAAGGAGCATGTCGATGCCGCCTGGGCCAAGATCAAGGCCGTTGCCGACGACCTTCTTGCCTAAACCGCCTTCCTTCCCCTTCCACTCCACATTTCTTCATCCTTTTCTGTCCTTTTCTTGACCAAATCGGACACTCTTTATTTGCCTTCATTAACCTCATTCGTTTACTCATTAGAACATGACTGAATACTTTTTTAAAAAAAGAAAACTTAAACCCTGAGCATTGTTGTCTTTACTTTCCTCAAACTCCACAGATTGATCACTTCTTAATAATCTTATTAAAGGTGACCACAAAGACAGTGTCACCATAGCTTGCCATTGCACTAGTGATTTCACAGTTCGGAGGCATCTTGAAATAACGCTGGAACTCACCATTGTTGGTGTCGGCTCCAAAGTATGCCCACGCATTATCGCACTCAGCTCGTCCGCTCTTGCCAATGATGCCCACAATCGAATTATTCTTGCGCATGACCACACCCAGCTCTTCACCAGACTTCTTGAGATCCCTCACATTGTAAGTCTGGGTGAAAACGTGGATTTGGAAGGAATGGGCAGAGTCGTACACTTGGATCAATGGAGATACGTCGCTGTCCTTGGGGTCTGGCAAGTCGTCCGCCAATGGCTGGAGCTCTGGGAACAAGATGTAGTTGACTGGCTCCTTTGGAGGTGGAGGCGGGGGAGGAGGAGGCGGTGGTGGGCAGCAGCAGCCACAGCATCCGTGACAGCCGCATCCTCCGCTGGATCCACACGATACACCTCCGCATGGCATCACAGCACCGTGGCAGTCATCAGGACCTTTCAAGAGATGCTGGAAGCCATGGCCGCATTCGCATCCAGGCTTTGGACCTGGCTCAAACAGCTTGCCCTTGGCCTTTGGTGGAGGCGGTGGACCGAGACTCGGCTGAGTCACCGGCGGCTTCTCCTTCGTAACAGCAAAGTTCGTAAACATTCCGCCTTGTCTGTGGAGAAAGAGAGGGAGAGAGAGAGACAAAGAAGTGTGCTATGGAGATCGCGTGCGATTACTGGAACAAAGATGCAGACGAAACAAAAAAAGGAGAAGATATGCAGTGATGAGGAGAAGAAGAGCCAAAGTTTGTTTACGCGCGTGTCGGTGTTGGTGCAGGTGCTGCAGGTGCTGTTGTTGTTTGTTTTTTTGGCACGTCCTTTGTTTGTTTTCGCTTGCCAATAACGTTAAGGTTGGGCAGGGTTAATGAGTTAGAGAGAGTGGGGGGAGAGAGTGGCCTGGAAAAGAAACGCTCAAGTCACTCCGACTGCGCTTTGTCTTTGGAGAGGCCCATGTAGTACTACTTGATGAGTTTTGAAGGCAGACACGTTGGCAAGTCGAACTCCTTTAGCAGTTGACATGTGGAAAACGACAGTGCATTTTCATTCCAGATGATTCCAATGTCCCTGCTGTGATACATCTCACAGCTGCTGCAACTGCGCAGACAGTGTCTTTTGTGACTCAATGTGTTTCGCTTCGCTCCTGCGCAAACAGGCAAAAAAAAATATACACTGTCTGCAATTTTCCCAAGAATCAACAAAAAAAAACACTCTCAAAAATCACTTGATCGAGCTATTTGATTAGACTCAAAAGCGTGCAAGCCCGTTTCTGACGATGAAGGAACAAGCACGCACGAACGCACCCAAGGTGCTCAAACAGATTCAGTTCAGTGTAATGTCGCCTCAGCAGATGGAGCGGCTCTCTGAAGTGGAAATCACCAAGCGCGAGCTGTACCAAATTGGAGGCGGCGCCAACCCAGTGCCGCACGGTGCAGTTGATCGGCGTCTTGGTGTGTCAGACAAGTTCAATGTGTGTGAGACATGTGGCCTCAAAATGGTCGACTGCATGGGCCACTATGGACACATTAATCTGGTATTGCCTGTATTCCATGTTGGCTATTTCAAAGCATGCATCTATATACTGCAGTGCATTTGCAAGAATCCAGAGTGTGGCCGTGTGTTGCTGTCAGAGAAGGAGCGACGTGAAAACTTGGCTCGCATCAGAAATCCGCGCCAGGATGAAATGGCAAGAGAGGCGCAGAGAAAGAGATTGAACAAAACGTGCAAAACGATTGGAATCTGTCCGCACTGTGGAGAAATCAACGGAGTTGTAAAGAAGGTTGGACCTCTTAAAGTTATTCATGATAAATATCGCAAAAAGAATACTCATAATGAGAGAGACGTTGAAAGAGGCACTTTCCAGTTTGCAATGGATGCCAACTCTGAGATCAAACAGCATATCAACAAAGCCATGGATGACTTGAATCCGTTGAAGGTTTTCCAGCTATTTGAGCGCATTTCAGCAGAGGATTGCGAGCTGCTTGGATTAAGTCCAGAGCACGGAAGACCAGAAACTCTCTTGTGGCGCACAGTCCCAGTTCCACCAGTATGCATTCGGCCATCAGTCAATGGCGATAATGGAATCAGTGAAGATGATTTGACTGGAAAGTTAACTGAGATTATATATGTGAATGCACTATTGGCTGACCGATTGGCCACTATTCAAGGAGCATCTGGAGGCGGAACTGTGAGTGATTTTTATGAGAAGTGGGAGTATATGCAGCATATAGTGGCAATGTATATTAACAGTGATGTGCCAGCTCTGCCGGGAATGAATGAAAAGCCAATTAAAGGATTTTGCCAGAGATTGAAGGGAAAGCAGGGAAGATTCCGTGGAAACTTGAGTGGAAAGCGAGTTAATTTCTCAGGCAGAACTGTAATCTCGCCTGATCCAAATCTGCGCATTGATGAAGTGGCTCTGCCGATATTGGTTGCATCAAACTTGACATATCCCGAAAGAGTGTTTGCGGGCAACATTGAGAGACTACGCAAGGCAGTGATCAATGGACCCGAGGTGTATCCTGGAGCTAAATTTATAGTCAACACATCAACAAAGTTCAAAAGATCGCTTCAGTTTTGCGACAGAAACCAGGCTGCACTTGGACTGCGCATTGGAGATGTGGTTGAGAGACACTTGATTGCTGGAGATGTGGTGCTGTTTAACAGACAGCCTTCGCTGCACAGACTGAGTATTATGGCGATGTTTGTTAGAGTTCACCAAGGCAGAACTTTTAGATTCAATGAATGTGTTTGTGCGCCATTCAACGCAGATTACGACGGAGATGAAATGAACATCCACGTTCCTCAGACTGAAGAAGCCAAAGCCGAGGCGATTCAACTGATGGGTGTGAAAAATAACTTGGTATCTCCTCGTCTGGGTGAGTTGACCATTGCTGCCACCCAGGATTTCATCACTGCCTCCTACATGATTACCAAAAAGGACAGAATGTTCAATCGATCGAACCATTGCTGCCACTCAGGATTTCATTACTGCCTCCTACATGATTACCAAAAAGGACAGAATGTTCAATCGATCTGAATTCACTCAGGTGGTGTCGTACTTTTTTGATGCATCTGTTCATGTGGAGATTCCGCCACCAACTATACTAAAGCCAATGCAACTGTGGACTGGCAAGCAGGTGTTTTCAGTGCTGTTCAAGCCAAACTCAGTCACTCAGATATTGATTAATCACGAGGGTAAAAACCAGTCATTGATGGATGTGGATGGATTGCCTAGAAAGGATTTGAGTCCTTCGGATCAATGGTTTGTAATGCACAATAGCGATATAATGTGTGGAGTAATGGATAAAAAGATTGTGGGAGACGGAACTGGATCAATATTCAGTGTCATCTTGAGAGACCACGGAAGTGAGCAAGCAGCCCTTGCGATGAGTAGATTGGCTAAAATGTGTGCCAAATGGCTGGCTCATAGAGGCATTACCATTGGAATTGATGATGTGCGTCCAACTGATGTAATTAGAAAGGAGATGAGAAAGGTCATTAACAAGGGCTATGCTGATACAGAGCAGTTTATTAAGACTTTTGAAGCTGGAAAGTTGGAGCGTTTGCCTGGAATGAACGAAGAGGAGACTCTGGAAAAGAAGATTATGGGAACCCTTAGCAAAGTGCGTGAGGATGGTTCGAAGCTCTGCCGTAAATATTTGTCACCTCACAATATGCCAATTATGATGGCCTGGTGTGGCTCTAAAGGTTCGATGGTTAACATTTCTCAGATGATTGCAGTAGTTGCTCAGCAGTCCATCTCCAACAAGCGTATTCCTGAAGGATTTGCAAACCGCACTCTTCCTCATTATCCACCTTACTCAAAGTCCGCCCTGGCTAAAGGATTTGTCGAGAACTCATTCTTTTTGGGTTTGGCTCCGCCTGAATTCTTCTGCCACGCTGTTTCTGGTCGCGAAGGTCTGATTGATACTGCTGTCAAAACTGCTGAAACTGGCTATATGCAGCGCCGTCTCATGAAAGCCTTGGAGGACTTGGTCGTGCAATACGATGTCACCGTCCGCAGTTCCAATGGAGATGTCATCCAGTTCATGTATGGTGATGATGGTCTTGACCCAACTGAGCTCGAGGGCACCAAGCTGGTCGACTTTGATCGTGCTTTGTCCCATGTGCGCAGCGTGGCTGTTCCTCCGGCTTCTGTGCGTCGTTTGCTGCCATGTGAGATTGAGGTGTTGATCGACAAGGCATTGAAGGCCGAGCGCTTTATCAAGTTCTGCACTCAGGCGTTCCGTGATGCCGTGCTCTCATTTGTCAAGAAGAGTGTTGTGGGTAAGCTGGCAAAGGCTCGCGTGTCATTTGGTCTCCGTGCTGCCACATTGCAAGATTTGGGCTGCTCTGCCGATGATGTAGCTGGCAATTCTGACGCTGATTTGGCAGCCAAGTTCAGCCACATTGATGACATGGCTAATGCCGATGCTCTGCGCACTGTTCGGAATCTCTACGGACTCACACGTGCCCAGATCCTGGAGTTCCTGCGTTTGCTGCTGTTCAAGCACATGCGCACCAGAATCGATGCTGGTACCGCTGTTGGTGCTCTCGCTGCACAGTCCATTGGTGAGCCGTCCACTCAAATGACGCTGCGTACTTTCCATTTCACTGGTCTCGCTGTCAACGTCACGGCTGGTGTGCCTCGTATCAAGGAAATCATCAACGCCGCCAAATCCATTGCTGTTCCTCTCACCCGCTGTGTGCTCGCCAACCCGCGCTCCACAGTCGCTGCTCGTATCGCCCAGGGCCGTATTCAGAAGACGCTGCTCTCTGAGGTTGCCGCGTATGTCGATGAGGTGTATCGCAGCAATGAAGCGTATCTCCTGATTCGCCTCGACTTGGAGGCCATTCGTCAACTGCATCTGGAAGTTGATACCGCCAGCATTGTCAAGGCAATCAAGTCTGCTCCAAAGCTAAAGGTGTCTGCCGGCAACATTGTCCCGGTTCGTGACAACTTGATTCGCATCTATGTTATCTCCAAGGATCCAAACCAGATGCACCAGGCTCTCAAGAACATGCGTCGCCAGATCCTCGATGTGCCCATCTGCGGCATCCCATCAGTCTCCCGTGCGCTGCTTTCTGAGAATGAGAAGACGGAGGGTGAGTACTATCTATCTGCCATCGGTAATGGATTCCGTGACATCATCAACACCAACGGTGTCGTGGCCTCGCAGTCCATCTCTACTCACATTATGGAAGTTGTCAAGGTTCTTGGCGTTGAGGCTGCCCGCGCTTTGATTAGCAACGAAATCCACGAGACCATCAAGGGCACAGCTGTTGTCAACAGCCGCCATCTCGGCTTGCTTGCAGACATGATGACATACAAGGGCGAAGTGCTGGGCATTACTCGCTTCGGCATTGCCAAGATGAAGGATTCGGTGCTGATGCTGGCGTCGTTTGAGAAGACTACTGATCACTTGTTTGATGCAGCCGTGTACGGAAAGAGAGATTCGATTGAAGGTGTTAGCGAATGCATCATCATGGGTCGTCATACGCCAATTGGAACCGGACTCTTCAACTTGATTCAGATGGCGGATCGTGTCAAGCTTCCAGCGCGGCACTTGCTGTTTGATACGCCATCCATGCACGTTCCACTCGTTTTCTAATTCAAAAAACATCAACATCATCATCATTAACATCATCATTAACATTAACATCATTAACAGTAAAAAGCTGTTTAACCTTTTCCTCTATTTTAAACGTTTCAGTCTAATCATACGAAATGAATGTGTTGGATTTTGTTGGTGGTGATTAAGGATTGCTCATCGAACGGTTAGTTGCCGCAGTTGACCAATCGAGTCATGCAGCGAATCGATTATTAGTCACTTATCTCAACAGACGGGGGGGGGCGAGTGGGCGGCTGAGCGTGGGGGCCAATTTAAATTCTGCTCACTCCTGCTGCATTTTTTCTGCACTCACAGCTCGATTTCCAGCCCAAACTCTAACCTTCCCTTCTTACTCTGATCTACACATTCCTCTACCAAAAAGTCTTGCTCACCACTACGACGAAAGAGAGTTAACAACAACAGCAGCAACAACAGCAACAACAACAATGACCGAAGAAGCCCAGACAAACGCATCAGTCCCAAAGCTGCACCTCGATGAGGTGACCGGCGAGATGGTCAGCAAGAGCGAGCTCAAGAAGCGGATTCAAGCCCGCCAGAAGCAGGAGGCCAAGGCCAAGAAGGCTGCCGAGCAACCTGCACCCACTGCTGCTGCACCAAAGGCATCGAAGGCAGCTGCCGCCGAGGCCGAGGAGGAGCTCACTCCAAACCAGTACTTTGAGATTCGTTCCCGCGCCGTCCAGAACATGCGCGAGAATGGTCCCGAGCCGTACCCACACAAGTTCCACGTCTCCATCTCTCTCACTGATTTGATTGCCAAGTACAGCAGTCTGCAAGACGGCGAGCGCGATGAGACCACCGAGGTGTCGATTGCTGGCCGCGTGCACAACATGCGCTCGTCGTCATCCAAGCTGCGCTTCTATGATCTCCACGGCGAGGGCACCAAGGTCCAGGTGATGGCCCAGGCCCAGGACCACAAGCCCGACAACGCCTCTGCCAGCGACTTTGAGGCTGTTCATGACATTTTCAAGCGCGGTGACATTGTTGGTGTTCGTGGCTACGTCGGCCGCTCCAAGCGCGGTGAGCTGTCTGTCTTCCCACGTGACATGGTTATCCTGTCGCCATGCCTGCGCATGCTGCCAAAGGCCAACCCAGGTCTGAGAGATCAGGAGACCCGTTACCGCCAGCGGTATCTCGATCTCATCATGAACGGATTCGTTCGTGACAAGATGATCAAGCGCACCAAGATTATCAACTACGTCCGTCGCTTCCTCGACAACCTTGGTTTCCTGGAGGTTGAGACCCCAATGATGAACATGATTGCCGGTGGCGCCACTGCCAAGCCATTCGTCACCCACCACAATGACCTCAAGCTGGACATGTTCATGCGCATTGCCCCAGAGCTGTTCCTCAAGATGCTCGTTGTTGGTGGCCTGGACCGTGTTTATGAGATTGGCCGTCAGTTCCGTAACGAGGCTATCGATCTCACCCACAACCCAGAGTTTACCACCTGTGAGTTCTACATGGCGTACGCTGACATCAACGACCTGATCAAGATCACCGAGGAGATGATCCGTGGCATGGTCAAGCAGGTCACTGGCAGCCTCAAGGTCACCTACCACCCACACGGCGAGGGCAAGGAGCCAATCGAGATTGACTTCGAGAAGCCATTCCGCATCGTCCACATGATCAAGGAGCTCGAAGAGCAGCTCAAGGTTACATTCCCACCAGCCGACACCTTCCACACTCCAGAGGCCCAGAAGTTCTTTGACGACTTGTGCAAGAAGCACAATGTTGACTGCTCTGCTCCACGCACCACTGCCCGTCTTCTCGACAAGCTGGTTGGCGAGTACATTGAGTCCCAGTGCATCAACCCAACATTCATCACCTGCCACCCACAGATTATGTCTCCATTGGCCAAGTGGCATCGCGAGACCACCGGCTTGTGCGAGCGCTTCGAGCTGTTTGTTGCCACCAAGGAAGTCTGCAACGCTTACACTGAGTTGAACGACCCGAAGGTGCAGCGCGAGCGGTTCGAGCAGCAGGCTGCTGACAAGGAGAGCGGTGATGACGAGGCTCAGCTTATTGATGAGACTTTCTGCACTGCCCTTGAGTACGGTCTGCCACCAACTGGTGGCTGGGGTATGGGTATTGACCGCATGTGCATGTTCTTGACCGACTCCAACAACATCAAGGAAGTCATTGCTTTCCCAGCCATGAAGCCACAGGAACAGACCACCTCCGCCGCCGCTGCCGCCCCAGCTGCTGCTGCTCCTCTTGCCAACTAACTGAATACCTCTTAGTCTTCATTTACTTTGTTCTAATAATAATAGGAGTCTTGTTTTTATAAAAGTAAAAAAAATGTCTACAAACTTACACACATGGATTATTACTGCTGTGGCTTAGCTTCTGCCTCGGCAGTAGATGGCGGTGCCATAAGCTTGACGAATCCGTCAAAGGTCACACCGCCCTCCGGTCTGCTGGCAACGCTCTCGATGGTGGCTTTGCATGTCTTCTCGTTGATATCATGGCCCATGCTGATCAACACTCCCGTCAACTCCTCCGCCGTAATCAAGCCATTTCCATCCTTATCAAACACCTCAAATGTCTTCTTCAGCGCCTCAACATTGTCCGCATCCTTGAAGCTCTGCGTGTCAGCATCAAACAGACCCTTTCCTGCCAAAACACTGTAAAACTCATTGAGGCCGATAAATCCATCGCCGTCAGTGTCAACAGCGCGGAAAATGTTCATGAGCTCTTCGTGAGACTCGACGGGGTTCTGGAGAGCGGTAAAGAGGAGAGACAGTTCGTCGGGGCTAATCTTGCCGTTCTGATCACGGTCGAACACGCTGAAGCATGCCTTGAGGTCTTGGAGCTTGGAAGGAGAGAGCTTGTCCATGTTTGTGTGGGAGGAAGGTTTGGTACTAGCGGTAGTAGTTACGGTGCAAAATACAGGTCTAAAAGAAAGAAAGAGAGAGTGTGTGTATAAAGCTGATGTGCAAACAAGCAGATGGTTTCGAAAGCAAAAAGCAAAAGCGAGATGAAGACGAAAGACAGAAAGAATACCCTAGTTGCGCGAGGTGTGCAAGCTTCGTGTCAAACAAGCGCATAAATACATGAAACGAAAACTACCCTCCCCTCTCCTCCTCTCTTCCCTGTCCAACAGAGCGAGAGTTGTGTTGGATCAAAAATAGAAGGAAGAAGAATGGATGTATGCGTGTACCCTTCGATTTTTCGATCAATAGAATGTCGTTTTTAGTGAATGCGTCGTCTTGAGTGGACGCCTCGTGTTCTAGCACTGCTCTGAATTCATAGAGCCACAGCAAAGTAGAGAAGAAGGATAAAAAAAATAGAGAGGAAGGAGAAATAGAGAGAGAAAGTGCGTGTGTGTGTGTGTGTGTGTGTATCACAACCTAAAACGAGACCGGTTAACCAGATCGCCAAAGTCGATATGTGTATCCATCCCACTGGTTCGTCCTAGGCTACTGAGATGCTAGACATAAATATATATATCCGTTTATTAACGAAGGAAAGAAAGAAAGAAAAAACAGTAGGGTATGTGATAAGCAACTCGGAGTATCGTCTATTCCTTATTCTGCTCAGAGAGTGGTCGAATACATGCGATAGCGTTATTACACACTCAATTAGATTCCGTCTGAATCACACGGTGTTTTTTTTTCTCCCTCTCTCTTTCCCTAACGTTTTTGTAACCAAACTTCCTAACTTTCTAAAATCTCCATACTCAACATATGAACCCTCATCAGCAGCCCCACTTACAAGGCAACGGCGACAACAGTGACAGCAGTAACGCAGCCAGCAGCTTGCTGCTCTCTAATGTGTCGGCCACTCCAAACAGCAATATGGAACTTAAACGTCCACTTTCAAGCACGCCTCCGCCGATCACCAAGCAGCGCTTAGATGAGCACGGCCAGCTGGTCAAGGTTGTTGAGGCTCTGCCCATTGACTCTGGTGCCGGTGGGTTTGTTCACAATAACACTGATGGCCCAAACCCTGATGACATTGGTTCGGAAGGTGGCGAGTCGGTTGCTGTATCACCAAACTTGGGCTCGTCGCCTCTGATTGCACTTTCCAACAACGATGCCAAAGACGATACCACAGCGGCTGATACTACTGCTGCTGCTACTGCTGCTACTGCTGCCTCCACCGATACTGCCGGTGTTGCACCGCCAATGGCTCATCCAGCGTCTGCCCCAGGCGTTCCTCGCATTGCTTCACAGTCTGACACTGATGCCGAGGCTCGCACTGGTGTCAAGGATGGCAAGATTCGCTGCGACATTCCTGGCTGCACCAAGACATTCAACACAGTCTTTACCCTGCGCATCCACAAGCGTGCTCACAAGCCCATGATTGAGATGGTAGTTCGTGGCTTGAAGTTTGTGGTGAATCGTAGCCATGTCGACGACCCTTGGCCGTGTCCTTTCAACTGTGGCAAAGGTCCATTCGTGGGCGAGAGTACATTGTACTTCCATGTTGATAAAGCTCATGTAGGCCAAACTCCTGCTACAGGAACTGCGTCAACACAGGGTGTGAAGACTCGCCATCAACGGCTGGCGGAGACTCCCGTTTCAGCATCAAAGTCGGATGTGCAAATGCAGACGCCGACACAGCCACCACCACAAATGATGATGATGCAAGCACAGCAGACACCAGTTCAGCAACAGCAGCAACAGCAGCAACAGCAACTGGAGCAGCCATTGTTTCACACACCGCCGCTGTCAGCTCAGCAGCCAAAGTCACAGAAACCGAAACAATCTGGTGCTCAAACTCCACAGCAACAACCACAGCAGCCAGCAGCTGCTGGACAACAGCCCAACGCTTCAGCCACGTCAAGTGTCTCCACTCCACGTCCTCGTCAGCTGCTTTACGCCTCCGTGCGCTATTTTGAGATCGAGGGCATTCAATGTGGTTTCCACATCAAGACTGGTGCATTCCTGTGCATTGAATGCCGCCTCGTTCCACCTAACCTCCAAGAGCATCTCCGCAGCCGCCACGAGTTTGCCGACCTGACCATTACACCCGACAAGCTACCTCAAGAAGCCAGAGACAGCGACTATGATCCGGCTTGTGATCAGCACACCGCCAACTCGAACCTCAACATGGCCAACCCAGCCACCGCTCACAAGGACATTGTTCGTGCCGTGGTCTGTGCAGTTCCACACTGCAACTACTGCACTCAAAACTTGAGTGGCATGTATAAGCATCGTGCAACATATCACCCCGGAACCAGTGACAAGCCAATTCCAGCGGCTACACTACGTTTGGATGCAGGTGCGCGCGGCTCGTCGCACTTTTTTGTCTCCACAGCAATGGTACCGGAATCGAAAGGTGGTGCAGCTGCAGCTGCAGCTATTGCGGCGACAGCCCCAACGGCAGGTACCATCACACCAAAGCGAGGCAGGGAAATCAAGAAGGAAGGTGATGCAGTGGACTTTGAGTCAGCCGCTGATGGCAGTCAAGTTGACTATGGCAATGCACTCAACGCAAGTACCACGCTCGCCAGTGCTATTGCTGACTACGAACGCGCTCAAACCGCAATTACCGGTACATCGCCAAGGGCAACACCGCCCAAGAGACCACAGCTGCTGCCTGATTTATCTGATCCGCTGACATACATTCTGCCCAGTGGTAACCGCGTAAGCCTGTCCGATATCTGCTCGGTTGTCAACCGCATCTTGACTGATGCCCAGACACAGTTGAAGCAGCTGTCTCGTGACTATATTATGAGCGAGAGTGCCAAACTGACAAAGCAGACACCTGATGACTATCATCACAATGCTGTTGGATACGGCCCACATCTGACGCCGGCATACATGGATGAAATGACCAAGTACTGCGCACATTTGGAGGCCGGCTCACCGATTATTGCTGCTGATCTGCTGTACAACTCGCCCGAGGCGGTTAGCGACCAGTTCCACTCGTTCGTCAAGGGCCATGATCAGCTATTAAAGTTGATTATCGCTCTCATCCACCTCACTGGTGGCGTCAAGGTAAACGAGTCGATCATTGCTGGCTTGCGGATCATGGATTGTGCCGATGGTAACCGCAACCTGTTCCTTGCCACCGGCAGTGTTCTCATCATGCAGAATGAGCCTGCTCCGGCCCACTACTACCTCCCTCAGCCAGTTGCCCAATTGCTGCTCAACTATTTACTGCTGGTGCGCCGTCCACTGGCACTCTCATTCTTCCGTAAAGGCGATTCAGAGTTGGCCAAGTCAATGACGATTCGACTGTGCGCACCTGCTGGAAATGGATACCATGGCAGTGTATCATCGTGGGTAAATACTGTGCTCTCGGACTATATGCCATTCCAAGTCAGCTTGCCAGAGTACCAAGAGCTGGCATTGTGCTGGGCTGAAGCGATGAAGATTACACTATCGGAATCACCCCAATCGCAGCGTCGGCTGTATGTTGACATGAAGCAAGCTGAGGAATGGCATGCTGGACTTCGCAGCAACGGTGCTTCACTTATTTGACATTCATTTACGTACTCCCCCATTTAGTTAGTATTGTTTTATTTCTTATATTGTTTTATTTATTTACTTATGTTTAACCACCAACTTTCATCATCATTTTGAGGACTTGTTAACAATAGTGCAGGGTAGTTAAAGTAATAATAGAGAGAGAAAAATGAGAGAAAAAAGTAGCGCTGAATTAAGGTTTGTGATGCGGCGACGATGAGAGTGCTTTTGTTTCCTAACGAAGTTAAATAGCTGCAGCAAATGGCGCATTCCAGTTAATCTTACCCGCATATCTCGCCCACAGCTCCTCATATGGCAGAGATGGCTTCCGATAGCTCACAAACACAAGTTGGTGGCCATCCTCGCTAAATTCCGCCTGCAGTCCAAGCAAATCATATGACAGCACTTTGCGGCCATGATAATCCGTCTCGCGCTCCGGTGCACCCAGCAATCCTACAAGCTGCTGAGCATTCATCGTCGGAATCAGTCCAAGCGGCAAGACACCTCCACTTTGAGCAAATGACTTCATGTGCCAAATCGGACTGGCATTCTCATCTTGTACACGCTTCTCTGGTGGCTGCGGTGGATTCACATAGTACTGCACCACTGTCAGCACCATATCATCTGGATTGATCTGCTCGTTCTGCTGATACGGAGTTGGAGCGCCTTCCTGCTTTTTGGATTCAAAGCGATAGACGACTCCCTTTTGCGGGTAGACGTGGAGGAGAACACCCGGGTGAGTGCCGGTATCGGCCAGGGCAGGCTGCTTGCGCTCAAAGAAGAACAGGTTGCTTTCGATATGGTCCATGTAGCGCCAGTGCATGGGTGGATGGCCGAAGGCAGTGTAGCACATGTGGAGTCTGTGGTAAGGGGTTAGAGTCAGCAGCGGGTGCTGACCACCACTGCCACCGTCGCCGATGTTGCCGCTGCCGTTGTGTACAGGTGACACTGTCTGCATCGCGTTGATATCGTTTGCAATAGTCGATGATGAAGAAGAAGAGGAAGCCAAAAAAAAAAAGAGGTCAGGGTCGACGAGTGATGCGGAAGAGCGCACCTTGACACTATACTGTTGCTGCAGAGAGAAGAATTGTGCGGACCACACTATATCGCACCGCACCGCATCATATCCTTCTCTCTCTTTCTCTCTCTCTCTGTGAGTGTGCTGCGTTTCCTCGCTTTCTGTCTCTCTCCGCTCGCCTTTTTCTCTTTGCACAGCAGAAATAAATAAGCAACAACAAACAACAAACAACAAACAGCAAACAACAAACAGTAAACAGTACACAGCTATGCACATTGAAGAGTTGATCATCGACGGCTTCAAGAGCTACGCTTCCCGTGTCCACATTACCGGCTGGGACAACGAGTTCAGCGCCATCACTGGATTGAATGGCTCAGGCAAATCCAACATTCTCGATGCGCTGTGTTTTGTTTTGGGAATGAAGGATCTCTCCCGGATGAGAGCGTCTTCGCTTGCCGACTTGGTTTACAAGCGCGGCCAGGCCGGAATCAATAAAGCAACAGTGACAATAGTGTTTGACAACAGCAGACGTGACCAGTCTCCGCCTGGATATGAAGACGTCAAGCAGATTGCAGTGACTCGCCAATTGCTCTTGACTGGAAGCAGCGCGGGTTCTAGCCAGATGTCGCAGGCCATGAATTCATCAGCAGATGGAGGAGGTGGCGGTAGTAATATGAGCAGTGGAGTTGGAGTAAAGAACAAGTATATGATCAACAGCGTTACAGCAACAGAGCAGACTGTGTTTAATCTATTCCACAGCGTGCAGTTGAACATTAACCATCCTCACTTTATGATTCAGCAGGGCCAAATTATCAGAGTATTGAATATGAAGCCAGCTGACATTTTGGGAATGATTGAAGAGGCTGCTGGAACTCGAATGTTTGAGGACAGAAAGGCCAAAGCATTGCGCACTCTGGATCAAAAACAGCGCAAGGTGGATGAAATGACAACAATGCTGAAGGAAAGCATTGAGCCCCAGCTGAACAGACTGAGAGAAGAAAAGAAGGACTTTAATGAATATAGCAGATTGGAGAGAGAAATTGAAAAGTTGGAGCAATTTGTGATTGCATTTACTCACACAGATTGCAGTGTCAAGATTAACGCAGCCTCTGTGGATATCAATAAGAAGAATGAGAAATTGCATCAGTTAAATTTGGACGAAAAGAACGCTAAGCGTGAATTAACTAAAATACAAGCTGCATTGGAAGAATTGATTAAAGCACGCGAGGCACGCAACAAGAATTCAAAGCAAAAAGATGCATTAACAGAGTTGACTGAGCGCGTTGAGCAATTGGAGCGTGATTTAACAGAAGTTAGTACGAACAGAGACTTGCAAAAGAGTATAATCAATGACAGTATGAAGAAGCGTGATCAGATTATCAAGAGTGATATTCCAGCAATCGAAAAGCATTTATCAAAGTGTGAAGCCGATGTAAATAAATGCAACTCAAACTCTGAAGCTCTGGCGTCAAAGGCAGCCGAAGTCACTTCAAGCATTCAGCGCAATGAGGAATTGTTGCAATCCCTGACCACCGGTGTCGCTGGCTCATCTGGCAAAGAAGCAGGCTATCTTGGTTTATTGCAGTCTACAAAGGCTGAGCTCAACGATGCCACAGCTGCCACAGCTCAGCTCAAGATGCAACTGAAGCACATTGGCTCTGAATTAACTGAAGCACAGGCTGGTGCGACTGCTGCGTCCAAGGACAATGCTGGCACAGTTGCTCAACTTGAACGCTCGCAATCTGAGCTCGCATCGTTGGAATCCAAGCGTTCCAAGACTCAGTGGGATCCAGTCCGCTATGATCGACTGATTGCGCATCGGAATGAACTTGATCAGAAGCTGGGTGACGCTGAGCAGCAGTACAGCGAGATGGAGGCTCGCTTTGGTGATTTACAATTCAGATATGCAGATCCACACCCTGGCTTTGACCGCAACAAAGTCAAAGGTCTGGTTGCTCGCTTGGTTACAGTGCCCAAGGAACATGCATCGTATGCCACTGCCTTGGAGATTTGTGCAGGCGGCAAATTGTACAATGTTGTAGTTTCAGATGATACAGTTGCTGGTGACTTGATTCAGAAGGGCAGATTGACTCGCCGATTCACATTTATTCCGCTGCAAAAGATTGCAGCCAAGGCACTCTCTGGCGAAGTTCAGTCGGCAGCAAAGGTAGTTTCAGATGATACAGTTGCTGGTGACTTGATTCAGAAGGGCAGATTGACTCGCCGATTCACATTTATTCCGCTGCAAAAGATTGCAGCCAAGGCACTCTCTGGAGAAGTTCAATCAGCAGCCAAGAGACTGGGTCCATCTGGTAAAATCAATCTTGCATTGGATTTGGTGTGCTATGAGGACGATGTTCGAAAGGCAATGGAGTATGTGTTTGGATCATCATTCATTGTGGACAATCCAGAAATTGCACGTAAAGTCACTTTTGACAAGAATGTGCGCAGTGTTAGCATCACTAAGGATGGTGATTTATACTCACCCACTGGCACTCTAACTGGTGGTGCAACTGCATCTGGAAGTGGAATACTGGCAAAGCTAAACGATTTGAACGAGTTGAGTAATAAAATCTCAGATTTACGCAAACAGCGCACTGCAGTTCAGAGTGAGATTAATACATTGAGACCAATTTATGATCAGATGGCAGATTTGAGTGCAAAGATTGATATGGCTCGTCATCAATGCAATTTACTGGAGCAGCGCGTTGGTGCAAGTTCAGCTGCTAAATTGCAAGCCAAGTGTGACGAATTGATTGCCAAGCGTCAAGAACTCGAGCAGCAACAGAGTGAAACGGCCGAGAAAGTCAAGGCTTGCAACGAACGCATAAAGACCATTGAGCGTGACATGAAGGAGTTTGCAAGCAATAAAGATACAAAGCTTGAGAGTATTGCCAAGGATATTGCGAAGGACAAGAAGACACTGGCATCGATCCAAGAGAAGCAGACTGCAGCTCGTCAAAAGACATCAGAGGCTATTGCTGAACAAGAGCGGCTGCGTGAAGAATTGGAATCAAATCAACAAACTCTTCAAGAAGCTGATGCCAACGCCAAGGCAGCTCGGCAGCAGAGTGATGAACTTGGCCAGCAGTTCACAGTCATTGATCAAGAGCTTGGTAAAGCGAAGGCAGCATTGGAGCATGAACGCCAGAAGCTTCGACGAGCAAATCACGAGCTTGAAGAGCTTGAGCAGCTGCGTGATGCCAGAAATTCTGCATTGAACGATATTCGGCTGGAGATTCAAAAGACTACAAACACTCTCGAGAACAGCCAACGTGAATTGGAGCGCAGCACATCTCAGTTAGCCCGTCTTGAGCGTGAATACGAGTGGATTGAGTCTGAAAAGCACAAATTTGGACAAGAGGGTAGCGTGTACGACTTTGGTGGAAAAGATTTAAAGACTAGCATTGAGACACTGGACAGATATCGTAAGCATCACAGTGGAATGCGCACCACTACAAACACAGCCGTGTTGAGCTCACTGGAGGCTGCCGAGAAACGTGAGTCTCATGTAAAGACCATGATTGGAACTGTTATTCGTGACAAGAAACGCATTGAAGACACCATTGGCCAACTGGATGACCATAAGCGAGATGCGTTGAAACGCACTTGGCAAGCTGTAAACGAAATGTTTGGTCAGATTTTTGATGAACTGCTGCCTGGCGGCAACACGGCGCGTTTGCAGCCGCCCGAGGGCTCTAATGGTGACATCACCCGCGGCCTGGAGATTCGTGTCAACCTAGGTGGCACTTGGAAGCACTCGCTGTCCGAGTTGAGCGGTGGTCAGCGTAGTTTAGTTGCACTGTCCTTGATTCTTGCAATGCTGAAGTGGAAGCCAGCTCCACTGTACATTTTGGATGAGATTGACAGTGCTCTCGACTTGTCTCACACTCAGTCCATTGGTCGCTTGTTCGCCACCCGGTTTGGCGGTGCCCAGTTCATTGTTGTTTCGCTGAAGGAGGGTCTGTTTACCAATGCCAATGTGCTGTTTAGAGCCAAGTTTGTTAATGGCACATCGATGGTTGAAAGAATTGCAGCCCGTGCAAATCCGCAGCAGAAGTTAATGTCAAATGCTCGGAATAAGCGCACACAGCGAGATGACATCATTTCACCAGTCAACGTTGCCCGTAATCGCTAAAAGATAATAGCAATGATACTTCATCATCTTCTTTTTCATATCAGTTTGTTTGTTCTGTTTTTATTCCTTTATCTTCACTTTGTTTTTTTATTTTTAAGTTAGATTTGTATTGGATAAGCACTGGTTGGTGAGCTTGGCATCAAGAGCTGGTCACTGTGCTCGAGAGCGATAAACTCCGACCAATGGCCAGATGCCGAGAGAAGAGTGCTCCTGCAAAAAATATTATTTGTGTTCCTTTCTTTTTTTTCTTTGTCTTGATTCGAGTCTGCAACCCGCACGACTTGACCTCTCTTTCGACAACCACTGTATCTATTTATACCCTGTTTTTCTTTTACAGAAGTCTGTGTCTTCTTCAGCATCACCTGTAACAGCAGCAGCAAGAGCAGCAGCAGCAGCAGCAGCAGCAGCAGCAAGAGCAGTATTAGTAATAGCAGTAGTAACAACAACAGCAGCACTTACTTACTCCTCTACTGCGCTTGGCATCTCGCTCTCCTTAACTGCTGCGATCGTTGGAGTCGTTGGCTGTGTTGGCTGTGTTGTCCTTTTTCTTTTTTTCTGTTTTGTGCGACTTGGTTGTCGATCGTTGCAGCGTGTCTTTTGTTTTTGTTTTCACACTATATCCACCGGCTGGCCCTCATTGTGTAACGAATGTGCTTTGGAAAGAGTAACAGGAAGACGCCCAAGTGGCAGCAGGAGGAGATTAATTCGTATAAGTTTGAGTTTGTGGACATTCCCTCTTTTGTTGATAAGAGCTGTGGTGCGAGATGGTCATACTTCGTGCTCTTCTTGTTAGTCTTGCGTGCAACACTGATTTACATTGCCGATGCCTGGACTATTGTTAACTTGGCTCTATATGCAAATGGTTCCACGAAAGCTAAAACCTCCGCCACTCAGAAAGATGGCACAACTACTGGCGGCACTTCGATTTATGATGATGTAAAAGAAATGCCTATTCAGTATCTGCGATTTATTTTCTGGGCATCCATCTTGGCGTCGTATGTGCTGTTGGTTGTTGAGATTCGTAAATCACGCCGTATTATCAAACTAGGAGATATTGCGTTAACTTATACAAATGTAATGTCATATCGATACATGTCACTGGTTAGCTATGGCCATTTCTGTTTCTTTAGACAAATCACAATGTTCCAGAAGGGCAAAGATAGACTGGCTTTCTTTGTTTTCTTCACGCTAAGATCATGGAAGAGATTTTTGTTTGCAGAATCACCTCGTCAGATCATTAATGGAGTCACACTGGTCTTTTTATTCATAAAGGTTGCTGATGAAACTAAACCAAAATCCAATGAACATATAATCGTATCATTCTTTAAGCAATTCAAAAATCAAATGGGAACGGATGCTGTCAAGTGGATTTCATTTAGTACAGTTGCTTTCACATTTGTGTTATATGTGATTAGTGCGATTACATTTATTGCGGCTGCCTTAATTTATATTCCACTGGTGCTGGACATTGATGGAAATGTTAAAGAATATTGCTGTCATAAGATCGACAAACGACTGGAAACTATTTTGAAGGTGAACAATCAAAAGGCACGCAACAAGGAGATGAGAAAGATGGCCAAGCAACATCAAGGTTCAATTGGAAGAAATGCTGGAAATGGATCTACTGGCCACGGTGGACGCAGCGGAGGTGGAACAACATACCCGCCAAATGGACACAGCAACGGAGGCGCATTTGAAAAGTCAATGGCTCCAACTCTGCCCAATGTCGGATTTGATGACGAGGTGGAATATGGCGGACCAAGTATGGCTGGTACCACTGCTGACGCATCATTTGTACAGCATCATCAGCAGCATCAGTACTACAGTCAGCAACAGCAACAACAGCAAAACAATCCATATGACGATGCTGTATCCTTTGTGTCTCTCAAACCACCTCCCGTTCCAGGCGGCCATTATAGAGATGATTCTGGTTCTCAGTACTCGTTCGATGGAGCCTCTCACTATTCTGGCAATGTTGCTGCTGGATTGGGTATCTCCCGTCCAACTACTCCCGGCTTGTCGATCCACAATGGCGTCACTGGCGCCAACCATGCCGAATCTCGTGCACGAATGCTTGCCGGAAAGAAGGCTGGCCCCACATTGCCCACGATTGATCCTTCATGGATGGACGAGCCTCTCAGCTCTGCGACATCTCCAGTTCATCAGCCGGGCAGTGCTGGCAGCGAACCTAGCCGAATTGGCACATCAACTCCACTGCCATTCCAGCAGACTCACCTTGGCGCAGCTGTATTCTCATCTGCCATCAGTCCAGTAAGCGATTCGTTTGCCCAGGATAGCCAAGGCGGTGGGTTACATCAGCGCACCGGCACACCAGCATCACTCAACCAACAGTTGCGATCAATGCAGCCACAGCATTCTCAAGCCTCGCAGTTCTCAGACGATGGTCGATATGGAGGCGGATACGGCCACAGCTATTCAAAGAGTACGAGTTCAGCGACAAGCGACGGCGTTCCAGTCTTCCACCCAGTCCATTTGTCCAACTCACCTCCGCCTCCGCAGCTTCATCACCCGCAGCCTCATCCTGCTCAGCAGGCGCATCATTTGAGATCACCATTCGAGGATGATGCAGATGACACTCCTGATAGATACAAACGCACCGGTGGAGCTGGTGGCAGACGGCGGTAAACTGTTCACTGAAACAACAATAAAAGCATATTTTGTCCTTTCTATTGCCTTCCTTTTTTACTTCCCTATACGTTCTTTCTCTATCATTCCTATTTTTATCTACTATTATCGAAACCCATTCCATCCAGAAGCTTATTTCACCGCGCCTCATTTGAAGAAACCAGAATTCTAGTAAACAGTATTACATCATAAAGTTGAATATTTTCAGTAGCAGCAATGTTATTAGTTAAATGATTAGATAGCCATGTGGCAGAGAACGCTGGCAATGAGCCAGAAGACGCCGGTGGCAGGAAGAAGTATCTCGTCTCCCTTGATTGTGTTGCAAACTAGCTCACCGTATTGATCTCTAGAGTAGCAATTAGCACCCAGCGGGATAGGGGTGCCATGAATGTAAAAGGCGATGGTAGCGACCAGCCAGCAAACAACTGCAAATATGGAAATACCACGGGCGAGGCCAAATCTGGGTCCAGTCGCGTAGGCGGCATCACGGTGAGTCTGCTGTCCTCCTTCGATGAAGCCTCCGTCACGAGAAACGACGGTGTGGGTCGCAACTCGGGTCTTGCGCAGTGCGTAGATGCCAAACAAAATGGAGTAAGCGGCAGCGACATGAGGGAATACGATTTGGAATGACGGAGCATAGCCACGGAACCCATTTCTTGCGAGCATCACATCACCAAAGCCATGAAGCAAGGCGTGGATAATCAACGTAACCGCTGAGGATACCACAGCAAGGATAATACTATTACGAGCGGTACTTGGTTGCATGAGTTGCGTTGTCTGGTTAGGTTTGATGTTAAGTTTGTAAAGAGAGAGAGAGAAAGTGTGTGAGTGGGTGTGTGTGAGGATGTGAAGTTTGATTATGTGTTGCAAAAAGTGATGGGAGAAAGACAGTGATAGCGACTCGCTACTGCGGTGTTTAAATGTACTTTAGGATGCTCCACTAGCATGATGAACTCCGCTTTCTTGCCAAGCCACATTTGTACGGCGAACTTTCGGCGTGGTTTCCTCGGGTTTCGCTCGGCTCATGACAATGGAAGTCCAACAGAGGTTGAAAATAGAGCTGGATCGGGTTACATTGTTGGGGGTTAACTGCGGACTCTCTTGTGTAACAGTCTACTTTAAAGTACTCCCGATAGGTTGGTAAGCTTGATGAACTGAGAGCTCTTAAACACAGAGTGTTTATTAAAACAAGACAGCCTACGTTCGTGATGCTTGCGTAACACACTTGCTACTTCAGAGGAATAGTTAAAACACAAAAAAATCAATGATTACTGACGTAATTAAGGGAGGAGAGGAGGGAGAGTTCATTCTTCAAGTCGGCTTTTGTTTTAGACTGCAAGTATATGTGCTGTCGCCATGTACAAGTCTAGGACTGGTGAGTGTAGAGGTGGAGTAGTGAGAGCGAACTGTGCAAAATTGATAGCTAACTGTCAGTTTGGATCATACCCCCAAAAAAGTGATGAATGTCATTGAGAATTGGTGACTCGATATAAACAGCATGATAATGATTTAATATTGAACTATTTGACAGAAGCAAGATTAGTTTAAACTAGTTGAAATATGAAGATGCGGCCTTCAAGCTGGAGCGAGCCAGAAAGCAGAGAATGCTAGCAATGAGCCAGAAGGCAGTGGTAGCAGGGAAAAGTATAGTCTCTGCCTTAAACATGTGGCAAATTATCTCGCCATCGTTATCGCCACCAGCGAGCGAGCTGCAGCTAACATCCATTTCAAGAGGGACGCCGTCAAAGAAAAAGGCTACGGTGGCGGCTATCCAGCAAGCAGTCGCAAAAAGGGAGATGCAAAGAGTGAGACCAAACCTGGGTACGGTTACTTGAACAGGGCTATTCTGATCCGGTTGTCCCTTTTCGATGAAGCCAACGTCGTGAGGAACGATTGTATGGGTTGTAGCCCTGGTCTTGTACAATGCATAGATGCCAAACAGCACAGAGTAGGCGGCAGCGATGTGAGGGAATACGAGCTTAAATGGTAGGTAATCGCCAGACATCCTTCTGAGAACCGAATCAATGTAGCCATGAAGGATGGCGTGGACAGTTAATGCAGCTGCCGAGGATAGCACGGCAATGGTAATACCAACACGGGCGGTTCTTGGTTGCATGGGTTGCGTTGTCTGGTTAGGTTTGATAAAAGAAAGAAAGAGAGAGATAGAGAGAGAAAAAGTGTGTGTGTGAGTGCGTGAGTTTGTGTGTATGTTTGTATGTGAGAATGTGAGAATGTGAAGTTTGATTGTGTGTTGCGAGAGTGAGTGACAAGAGACGAAAGGGACAGTGGCCATCTGCACCCGAGCTTAAATGCACTTTATGATGTACTATCACCGTGATGAACTCCGCTTTACTGCCAAGCCACCGCCAAGGCATATTCGACTGGGGAACTTTCGACTCAGTGGTCATACGCTTCTCTCGATTCTCCATGGTCGAAAAATAGAACATAGAAGAGTGAAGATAAAAGTCTCGAATTAGATGGAGCGCGTCACATGGTTGGACCAGCTGCAGACGCTCTTGCGCGCTGTGCCTGAGTAATGTACTTGTCCAGAATAGCATTTTCGCTCTCGAGCTGTCTGCACTCGACTGTGAGCGAATCGAGTTCCGCCAAGAACTCTCTGAGCGTCTGTTGCAGAGTCAGGGCCTTTTCGACAAGATCCGCCTTGGACAGCTCTGCTCCTGTTGACTGCGAGCGTCTCTGCTGGCCTTGTTGTTGCTGCTGTTGCTGTTGCTGTTGTTGTTGCAGCATTTGTGCCTGTGCCTGTGCCTGTGCCTGTGCTTGTTGCTGTAAATACAGCTGTTGTTGTTGCTGTCGCGGCAGGTAGTTCATCTCGACGATTGACTGCAAAAAAAAGGAGGGGATTGGTGTGCTGCTTTTTGAAAAGTAAAAGAAAGAGAAAATAAACAGTGTAAAGTCTATGTCTATGGAGTCCAGAATTTGTCCTTCTGTTCGGCGCGTACACCTTGCATTGCCAGCACTGCTTTCGAGATTGGGTTGCTTCCGCTCAATGCCCATTCTGGATGTAGGACATCCTCGCTCTCGTAAATCTTGCTGAGCTCTGGATGAATATCAAAGACCCATGCCATCTTGTGCTGCTTCTGGTAAGTCTTCTTGCCAATTGCACATTCCTCAACCATCATCTCTGCCCACTTCTCAAAGTACTCCTCTGTCCATTCTGGCTTGAGAACATTCTCTGGCTGTGGCGCAACAGTTGCACCTTTACCGCCTTCAATCTCCTTCTCCTTCAGCGGCCGAGTCCATCCAACCGTACGTCCAAGCACTTTTGTCAAATCCTGGCCCAATGGTAACTTCCAGTGCGGCTCCACTTTCCAGTCTCTTCCGTACTTGTTCATCTCCTCCATCGTTGTCGGCCATGGCATGCCAAGTCTAAACCGAGCCGTCGTGCCAAACTTCAAGTCGTCCTTGTTACGCAGCAGGATTTTGCACACCTCACCCTTCTCGTGCAAACCCTGGAGGATTGTTCTCTTGAGATGAGTCGTCGTCACTTCGGAAAGCGCAGCATATTTGGGTTTGTCGCTTTGGATCCGCTGGAAGATCTGGTGTCTGTGAGCTGGGCCGTACTTTGCGAGAATGTGTTTGACTGCTACTTGAGCTGGAGAGTCGAGCAAGTGGCCATATCTGGCCTGAGCCTGTGCTTTCAACTCGGCACGTCTGGCAATAGCCTCCATAAACTTGTTGCGAACTTGCTGCGAAGCCATCGTTAAACAGTTGCTCGATTACTACAATATATATATTTTTTTTAGCTGCAGATCCAGAGCAAACTTGCAAGATTTGGACCAATTTGCCGGAATCAATTATCACAAATCCGCCCGGCTATGCAGTCAAGAACTCACATAAATGCAATGACAAACTCAATGCAAACAACAAAAAGATATATGAAGAGTTAGAACAGACATTGCTCCACTAAACGGAGGTTCCTTACTCTAAAAGATGTAGACGGAGGAAGTTCTATCATCATGTACAACACAATTATTAACCGCATATGTGAATGTATGTTGCCTTCGCAAAGCCATCGGTGTTCTTGTATCTTCATCGACATTGTTATTCCAACTGAGCATGAGCTGGATGGTTTAGTCGTAGAGTACTGCTTCGTTGACGATGAATGTATTTGCTACTGCCAGATACAGCGTGGATGATGGAGTCGACTGGTCGATTTTATTCGCGTTTGTGTTGTTTGCGGCCACGAAAGGAGGTGACTGGTTTGTTCTCTCTGTTCTCAACTACTCGACTGAAGATTGACCAACAGAAACAGCAACAGCAGAGCAGAACAGAACAGAACAGACCAGCTGATCTACCCAGCAGCCAGCCAGCCAGCCATGTCGACCGTGAAGATCAAGACAGAGCCAGAAACAGCAGTAACAGCAACAGTCGAAGTGCAAGTCAAGCTCGAGCCGAGCTTCTCAACAGCTGATATCAAACTCGAACAGCACTCTTCAGACGTTGACGCCAAAGTCGAGTCTGACTCAGATGTTGACAGTGAAGCAGCCGATATCAAATCCGAGAGCGACGATGATGACGACAGTGAAGACACCGACCAGAATCAGGATATAAAAGCTCCCAAGAAGCTGCGACAGCTCATTTGCGAATATATTGGATGTGGTCGTAGTTTCAACTCTGCTGGTTATCTGAACATGCACCGACATGACCATAGACTCCAAACAGATATCAATATACATAGGAGAGCCTATATTCTAACTCGACTGTCGCTAAAAGATCGATGGCCATGTCCTATTCTGGATTGTAAAAGGACTTTACAATCAGTTGGTAGTGTACGTGATCATATACGAAGAGATCATGATAGCACCTTGAAACAACAACAACAACATCATCAGCATCAACCTCTATCTCAAATGGCTCGACGTAGCCGTTATTTCCCTGATGTGGATGACTTTTATGTGAATGATATTCGGTGTGGCTATCATTCTACGACTGGGTTGTTCCTGTGCCACGAATGTCGATTGGTGCCAGAATGTCTGCTGACTCATTTACAGCATAAGCATGGATATGATGAAAAGTCAATTGACAACTCTGCACTGCCAGAAAGTGCAGTGAATGCAGGTGCCGATCCCAATATTAATCAACACGCCAGTAACTCACATCTCGTAGCTGCAATCAATCAATCAAGTCAACTACAGCATCGAGATATCGTACAAGGTTGGCTGTGCGTTACTTCCGATTGTGGCCATTGTGGCTATACAGGTCAGACTAAGTTTAGTCACAAGAAATACAGTCATGAAGGCGAGCAATTATTGACAGTTCCAGCTCTTGTACTTCGATTATTTTATGCCAAAACACAAACTAGCTATTTTCTCATTACTCGGCAGGATACAACCACCAACAACAACATCAAATCAACCAACTCGATGGGTCGATCCGATAGTGAATGTGATAACGAAGATAGTGACCAGAATGAGATCACAGAATCACCCGATCAGAAGCAGCAATATGTTTGTGAATATCCTAATTGCGGTCGTTTCTTCAGCTCATCTGCTCTACTTAGTACCCATCGGCGTGAACATAAACTTGAAGCTGTAATTAAGATTTATGGAAAGACATTCACTTTCACTCGTCAATCTCTAGATGATCGATGGGCATGCCCAATTTCAGACTGTAAAATGAAATGCATATCAGCTAATTCTCTTCATGTGCATATCAAAAGAATTCATAGCGCAGCTTGTAGAAAGCGTACTATTAGTGAAGATGATTATAACATTCAACAGCAGCCAACTAACAAGAAGAAACAATACGTTATTCATTATGTAATGGTGGATGATTTTTACGTTGGAGATACTAGATGTGGCTATCATAATAAGATTGGAGTCTTCATATGTCACGAATGTCGATTGGTTCCGGAATTCCTGCTTACACACTTACAGCAGAAGCATGGATTTGACGAGAAGTCAATTGATAACTCTGCTCTTCCAGAAAGTGCTAGGATTAATAGGAGTGATCCCAATACTAATCAGCACACCAACCACCCACATCTTGCAGCAGCAATTAACCAGTCAAGCCAGCTGCAACATCCAGATATCGTTCAAGGTTGGCTGTGTGTTGTATCTGATTGTGGTTATTGTTGTTACACTAAAGTGTCTAGAACGATGCATCAACGTACGAACCATGGAGGTGAACAATTGTTGACAGTTCCTGCTTTGGCTTTGAGATTAGTTTATAGAAAAACATTAACGTCAGGCTTTCTCATTACTCGGCTAGACACAACCACCAACAGTGTCAAGTCAAATAACTCCGCCAGTCAATATAATAGCAAGTTTGAGGATGACGAAGAGGATGATGGAGATGAACTAGTGCTGAGTGATTACAGTGATGAAGATGACGTTCACTAATCGGATATAGCGATAGAATCTGCAGAACGCCAATTTGCATCTTAAATTATTTATTTGTTTTTAGCTTTAAAACACTGAAGTACCACTAATCGCTTGTGTATAACATCGTCACCATGAGTGTCGTTTACAGTCAGACCCAAATGAGGACAGCGTCAGGTCATCGTCACGATACACAGACACTAACACGACATCGGCAAGTCCTTATAAGTGGTACGCGTAAAGAGTAGCACAAGTGATGTTCGTGGTGGCCCAGTCAATTCCTTCTCTCGTTGTGCTTCCCCTTGGCAGAAGTGCCTCGTGTACCCACACTCCTTCCGTTTTCGTTGATAAACAAACAACTTTGACTACCAGCTTCTATCCTTGGACGTCGTCAGCAACAGCAACAGCAGCAACAGCAACAGCAGCAACAGCAACAACGCCAATAGCAACAGCCACTGTTTATGCGATTACGCTGTGCCTATCTGCTCCTGATGCTGCTAACAACGACGACTTTGTCAAAGAGTCCGCTTCGAGTGTTGACGCACAATATTCGATATGCTGCCACCGACCTCGATGGCCAGGAGCGTCCTTGGCCAGAACGGAAACAGCACTTGATCAACGAGCTCAAGTTCAACACATTTGGCACCGACAGCCTCATCTTTCTCCAGGAAGCACTCGATGGTCAGCTTGGCGACGTTATGAGTGGTATCAACTCTGGACCACACGAGTGGGATTATATTGGTGTTGGACGAGATAATGGTCAGAGGAAAGGGGAGTATTCACCCATTCTGTATCGACCCGCGGTATGGAAGCTAAAGAAGTTTGAGACAATTTGGATGTCGACGACACCATCCGTTCCTTCAAAAGGCTGGGATGCTGGTTCGATTCGAATCCTGACAGTTGGTTTGTTTGAACGCGATGGCCGACTATTCTTGATACTCAACACGCATTTGGACAATCAAGGCACGGTATCCCGATTCGAGTCTGCCAAACTGATCCTCAAAACGATCAAGAGTTACATCTCCAGCAATCCAATCCATGCTGTGATATTTGGAGGCGATTTGAACAGCCAGCAAAACCAAGAGGCGTATCAGACATTGACATCAAGTGATTCGCCTCTAACCGACTGTGCACAGCTGGCAGCAAATAGGTACGGCGACATCCATACATTTACCGGCTTTGAAAACAATCCAGATGACTTGGTAGTCCTCGATTACACCATGGTTGGACCAAAGAATGTGCTTGATTCGGTGACTGTGCCAAACTACGGTGTTCTGCCGAATCGGTTTGAAGATGGCATCTACCTGTCTGACCACAGAGCCGTTGTTGTAGACATGCTGATCTAACTCTAATTCTCATTTAACCTTACTTTAAAATGACGATTGAAATACATTCTAGTAACTAGCAGGATTTAGCGACAGCATGTTGAGACCCAGTACAATGCATTCGATGCCGAGTTGCCATTGTCGTGATCTGTAATTTGAGCAAGACGAGACCGAGCGCCTTGTGGATCAAATGTCGCTTGGGCCATTATCAGAATCTCTGCCCATGGCTGCGCGACCGACCCACTCGCCAGTCGGTCCTCCAACACCTTGTTTTGATCGGCTGCCCATTGCGGCTGAATGAGCAGCGACGACGCAGGCGTGTATGGCAGCATCTGGATTCCGTGAATGTACTCTGGGTTTGCGCCAAACCATGTCGCATAGTCAACCTTGCTGCCCCACACAATGCCGACAGTGCGATGGCGCGTGAACTCGGGTGGGTAAATTTGGGGCATTGAGCTGTCAGCGCGGCTTGGCATTTGCCAATAGGCATGTGCGGCACGCAGCTCCATCTGTAGCATCAGCAGCTCAAACCGCGCCAAATCAGCCGATGGCGAATCTCTTGGGAGAACGTTGGCAAGCAGGTAGGCGGCATAGTAGCCGTTGACAGACTCGGAGATGGATTCCTGGTTGCGGCTGTCGCCAAAATCCACCAGGCCAGATGCCCATGAGTGATAGTCGAACATGTCTTTGTGGCGAACAAACGGGAAGTACGGATCAGAGTGCGATGGATTGGCGTAGTCGCGCAGCATCGCAGTGACGGCATCGCGGTTGGTTTGGAGCCAGGATCTGTCATACTTGCCAATAACGGCTGCTGCATACGCAAAGTATCCGTAATGGAAATGGTGGTCGTTATAAGCACCGCTGCCATAGTCTGCGCCGGGATCAGCCAGGGCTTGCCGTGGAACCAGACCGCCCCAGGTCGAGTCGTACTGCAGGGAATCAACATTTGTGCCGCGCAGCCACGGCTCGAACTGTTGCTTGGCGATGGAGACCGCCTTTTGGACGACACTGGACGGCGCACCGGCATCTTCAGCAATGAGTGCCAAACGGGCTGTTCGGGCCAACTGCTTGCCAAACATGTAGGCGTCGGTCGACTTGATCGGCTCTGACTCTGTGCGGGCAATGTCCTGCTGGACCAAGAGAAGAAGTCGGTCGCGATCACGTTCGTCCACTGGGAATCGTCCAAACCAGGACAGCGGACTGCCTTCACCGTTGCGATCAACCTTGCCAGTAGCTGTTGCTGCGGCCGATGGCGAAGCTGGAAGAGTCTCTTTGAGGATCAGCTTGTTGCCTTTGACGGCAGTCATCTGCCCCTTGATGCATCGGTAGTTGTTCAAGGCTGGCTCGTACGACGGACTGACGAGTGCGGGCATGTGATGAGGCAGTGCAAGCGTGATGTGCTGGTAGAAGTCGGTTGCAACAGGCGGTGACACTGTCTGGTATGTGTACTCGATCTGGCCAGTTGTGTCGCTTGGGAACGAGATGTCGACATTGGCTGCAACTGGGAGCACGCCGGCCGCGCGATCAAGAGCCGTCACGGCGTCGCGCGATGGAGGTGGCAGTGGCGTTGCTGCCGACGGCGGGATGTCAGCTGCGACAATGCGATTCGTGTTGATTGGCAGACGGACGGCCGGCACTGGCGCTGATGGCGGAGCAAGAGCAAAGCGGAACACTCCCGTGAACGGACCGCTGGGCACTGCAATGGCTGACGAATTGAACTGCTGAAGAGTAGCCAGAGAACCGCTGCCGCCGGTCAGCGCGTAGATTGCCCAGGTTTGAGTATTGTTGAGTGTCACCATGGTGCGCGTGCCGATGCTGCCAGGAAGGAAATGTGGGCCGTCCATCGACGTGATTGAATGTGCTGTCTTGAAGAGCGGTGTCGCAGCCGACATCTGGACCGATACAAACGGCGAGCCTTTGACAAAGTACGACTGCAGCCGAATGTCTCCGCTCGTGCCATACCAGTTCATTGTGGCGCCTAGATCGTCGTATGCCACAACAGCTCGGCTCGCAACCGGCTCTGCTGCTGTGATGGTCCAGTCTCGCTGAAACGGCATGATCACCGCCTTGTCTGTCACAACTTGCTGTGGATAGCCAAACGCGATTCCGTTCGGCAGTGCTGAAATGAGGTATGGATACGCTGTGATTGGATTGCCACCTTCGCCGAGCACAAGATTGAGCCACCATTTGTTTGTTGGCTTTGGCGAGCCTGATGGCAGCGCGAGCAGCGACTTTGGAGCAAGTGGGTTCGATGCTGTGGGAAACGGAGGTGCTGACGCGGAGAGAACGTTGAGATCAGCCAGTGTCACTGCTGGATGCTGCTGGGCGAGAGTTGCTGCCTGCCGCTGTGGAATTGGCGCAAACACGTTGTGGTGCAACATGGGACTGCTCATCAGTTTGAGGGAAACGCTTACATTGCTGAGTATGTTCGCAATGCACAATGGTGGCCACAACAGTGCCGTGGCAACAAACAGCCAGCCGCAGCTGGTGTATCTCAACATCGCTGGTCGTTTGTATCAACAGAACGAAAAAGTGAGTGATTGTTTTTTTATGACGATGATGACAGAATCAGAATCAGAACCAGAACCAGGGAGAAATGAACTTGATCCATCAGCCGGAAGGAGGTGCAATCAAGGAGGCGGGGGAGAGCGTGCAATCTTCCTCGGCTTGATTTGAGGGAGAGAGAGAGAGAGAAGGAGAGAAGAGGATGTGACATCTCGATTAGGCAGAATTGCACAGAGCCTGTGACCTGCTTCTTCTCACATGTCACGTCTATCGCCACTTTTTTCGTTTCATTTCCACTCGCTGACATGAAGCCATTATCCATCACAGCACTGCTCGTGTTGCTTCTAGCTGCAGCACTGGATTTCGTGGCTGCAGCGCTGCCGTCAGTTGCAATTGCACAGCCGTTCGGCCCGACAGTTTGGACGCCGGGCGAGAATGTCAACATTGTGTATGACGTGACTGGTGCTTCGAATGCAACATCGACAGCAACGGCACCGCTGCAGATTGAGCTGATGCAAGGCGACTCGACAAGTGCCGAGAAAGTAGCAACCATTTCAAGCTCGGTGGTTCTTGCTGACGGCCGCAGCACCATTGCGTGGAACGTGCCGTCGTCGGTTGTACCAGGAAGAAAGTATTTTGTGCGAATTGGCAGCAACAGCGAATTCAGCTACTCGCACCATTTTGAAGTGGCAGCAGCCGGCACTGAGCCAACAGCCAGTGTGAATACAGAGCAGCAGGCTACATTGCAGGCGAGTCCAACCGTGTCTGGTTTCAGCACCAGTGGCAGCGAGATGCAGAGCTCATCAGGTGCTGGATCAGTGTCGGTATCAGCATCAGCACTATCTGATTCAGCAGCATCTAGTGCCAGCGGGAAAGGCAAGTTTACAGCGAAGCCATCGGCAAGTCGTGCCAAGGAGGATGACACCGACAATGGCGATCTGAGCAGTATGTCGTCAAGCCACCGCAAGCAACAGCCAAAACACAAGAAGAACAAGTCTCAGGATGCTAATGACGAGGCCACAGTCACTGCAGAAAACAGTATAAGAGCTATTGAGCCGGCCAGTTTGTTGTCGTTGGCAGTTGGTATTCTTTTTGGACTTGGCACAGCGGTTGCTCTCGTCTGATGTCGTCACAGCAGCCTGTTTCGCTTGTTCGTGTCGATGTTTGATCAGAAGTTGAGCTTTAGTGCTTACCCTCTCCATCCATATAAAAAAAGTTTAAGCAATTTTACCACTCCTATCCTATCCTATCTCAATACTATTAAGAGCACTGCATGTCACATTTAAGCAGATTGATTAGCTGACAGCACGATGCCAATCCATAACTGAAACCTGTCGACTTTTTTTTTTTACACATTGCTTCATTTCGTTAAAATAGACATTGTTGTACCATGAATATTCTCCGTCTGCTGTGTAACACCGCCAAGATTCTTGGCATCAAGCTTTAAATAGTATGAAGCAGCGTGGATCAGTGTTAAATTTAATCACTGTTGAGTGAGACGTTGATGTCACTTTTGTTTTTGGTTCGCAGGTATATAATGCGGCACGCCTCGTTTCTGCGTTGTGTTGCAAAACTCCGAAGCTGTCAGCTAGTCCAACCCAACTCTTGTGTTCGTGCTCTCTGTCACACCCGCATTCACCCGCACCCACGCCTCACACACTCACTTGCACAAACAGAGACTTCACTATCGTTCTTTCTATCTTCTATTTTCTCTATCGAACGCTATGCGAGTTTCAGTATCTGTTCTGGCACTGGCTGCCGCTTGTCTCGGAAGTGCTGCAAATGTTTGGGCAGCCGATGCCTCGCCCAAAGACTTCCCAGGCTTCGCCAAGCTTGCTCGCGACCCGTCGCCCTTCTTTCCCGCTGAGAAGGTTGCTATTTGCCCAGCTTTCTTGCTCTCCAAAGACTGGATTATTGCGGATGGATACTGCTTCATTGTTCCACTGCTTAAGCGTGCTGATGAAAAGCCGCTCACCAAGTTTGGTGCCGAATTTGGTGAGCAAGCCTTCAAGACGAATGTGACAAAACCCTACAAGTACAATGTTGGTGCAGCAGTTGGATTTGAAACCGATACTTGGATGTTGGATTCAATTCGAATTGCCAAAGTTGACCCATCCGCTCCATCGGACGCAACGCCCATCAAGATTGCCAGCAACAAGATTAAACCAGATGATACCGTTACCATACTGACGTATGGCGTGTATAACACTCCGTCTGATCCAAAGTACCCTCAGACTCTTCAACAGGTTTCGGCCAAGATTGTCGCAATGGACAAGTGCAACACGGCGATTCCCAAACTGAATCTTCCGAAGGGCAACAGCTATTGCATTGAGTTCAAGACTGGATTCGCGGCTAGCAGCATTGGCGGTTCGCTTGTGCTGTCTTCAGACAAGAGCCTTATTGGCTCGATTGTTCGCTCGTCCACCAGCGGTACCGGGGATGCTGGTGTCCCAAAGGATGCCACAGTATATGGTGTTGTGGAGGCGTACTTGGAGGCAGCTGCATGGATGGCTCAGAAGATTGGCATTAAGCAAGAGGACCTAATTGACCCAAGCTCACCACCACCACCATCGCCAGCGCCATCTCCATCGCCAGCGCCATCTCCATCACCTCCACCGCCGCCACAATCCAGCAGCAGTGCAATGACTACTTTCGTGCCACATGTCACTCTGGCTGCTGGTGTCGCCGCTGCCATCATTCTGTTTGTTTAAACTCTGCTCCGTTCTGTTCTATTTTACTCTTTACCTGCCATCAACTTTCGTTACCCAACTTACATAATACACTTTCGGTTCAATTAATTTTGTTTTATACTATTCGTGTCCAGAAGTTATACCCAAGCCTCACAAAACACGACGATAAAAAAGCAAACAGTCATCACTCAAGGATATTGATGCTCTTTTCTTTTAAAGTTGCTGAAAGGATCATTATACTCATGGCTTGAGTGCAAGCGGTTGCCATTTCGGCGCAATGTTCGGCTCAATGTTCGGTTTGATTTTCGGCTTGATTTTTTCGGCTTAATTTTCGGCTTGATTTTCGGGCTGTCTCCACGAATATTTAGGGTCGAAACCCTAAACCTAAACCTAGTATGCGGTTCATCAGCCGAGTAATTTCCGGGTTCGTGTCCGGGAGCGAGTTCGGATTAATAGGGTGAGTATATATAAATTGCCGTACATTACCATCCAAGGAAGTATTCAGATCAGTATCTTGAATCTCATACAAAGTCATAGTACAAACACTTTTTACACTACAAAGCCTTATACAGCACAAACAAACATGTCAGCCATTAACGCGTACGCTGCTCTCGAGAAGGGCGGTAAGGTTGTCCCGTGGAGCTACGAGCCTCGTCCGCTTGGTGCAACCGATGTTGAAATCAAGATCTCGCACTGTGGTGTGTGTGCTGGCGATGTGCATGCCATCCGTGGAAGCTGGGACAGCATCGGCTGGCCAGCACAGAAGTTTCCAGTTGTCCCTGGTCATGAGATTGTTGGCACCATCTCCAAGGTGGGATCGGGTGTCACCAAGGTCAAGCTCGGTGACCGTGTCGGTATGGGATGTTTGAGCTGGGCTTGCCTTGAGTGTAATGCCTGCCACTCAGGAGTCGAGCAGCGATGCAAACGCGCTGTTTTTACCTACATGGGCTCGTACGAAGATGGAGCTATCGCACAAGGTGGATATGCAGAGGCTGTTCGAGTCAGTGAGGAGTTTGTGTTCCAGATTCCAGAGAAGCTGCCATCGGAGTATGCAGCTCCATTGTTGTGCGCTGGTGTCACGACGTTCTCTCCGCTTGTAAACCATGGTGCAGGTCCAGGCAAGACCGTTGGTGTTGTTGGCATTGGCGGTCTTGGTCATGTGGCAATCCAGTTTGCCAACAAGCTCGGTGCGCAGGTAGTGGCATTCTCTAGCTCTGAGAACAAGCGCGACGAGTGTCTGCGTCTCGGTGCACACAAGTTTGTAAACACCTCCGATCCAGACCAGCTTCGCTCTGTCAATGGCACAGTCGACATTATGCTCGTGACTGCAAATGCCAGCAACATGCCATGGGACGGTTATCTGTGGTCGATGGCGGTAGGCGGCAAAGTAGTTACAGTGTCTGTGCCAGAGGGGCACTTGCCTCTCAACGTGATCCCGTTCATTGTGCGCAACATCTCATTCCATGGCTCGGCAATCGGCACTCGCAAACAGCATCGTGAAATGCTGGAGTTTGCTGCACAGCACAATATCCATCCAATCATTGAGTTGATGCCAATGAGCGAGGTCAATGTTGCCCACGAACGTCTGTTGAAGACTCAAGTGCGCTATCGCGCCGTTCTCCACAACTAAATGAACAACGCTTTCAATTTAATAGCAATTTCCCGTTCGATCAGAGTATGACTTCTTCGTACTCCCTATGATGCATATTCCAGTTCGAATAGGACGTAAAACGAGACCCGCTGTAAATTGTATAGAAATATGAAAGCTTTAAAAGGAAAAAAGGATTTAGAGGGAGGTTCTATTTATCTATGTTCACAGCGTTGATCACCTTGACGACAGCCGCATTCGCAGCAAGCATACTTATATGGTCCACGGTCCTCACATGATGATTTTACCGGACATCCAGTACCAACCACGCCACAGTCATCAGGATTTGCCTTGCTACAAAATTCTGCGCAGATGCCATACATGGACACGAAATCACAACCTTCATGTGCTAACGATCCATCTTGACAAACGCGGGAAGAGGCCGTGGTAATAAACATCAACAGTGCTGCTACGATAAACTTGAACTGCATTGTATTGTTATTATTTGCTTTTTGGATGGCAGAGCTGGGCAGTGCTTGACGGTGACGACGCCGAAGTGAGTAGTGGAGTGGACTATAGTCTAGGATGTTGTGTTGAGTTGCGTTCAGAGCAGACGAGGAGAGCAGCAAGTACAGCTGTCTTTAATGCTGGCGGAGATAATGAGGAGCGAAACAGCTACATGCAGACTGATTTAGCAATCTGTAAAGTGTCCAAGGAGACAAAACAGCAGAGGTAGGAATCCATGCGATGCATTTATATTGACTACAGGAGTTTAAGTAGTCAATGAAGCTTCCAGGAGTGCTACTCGCACTAAATGCACATCTACTATCAATTAGAGTATCGAAATTTCACATATTCAGCCTTCAATGTTGCCACGACATGCTGTCTACTGAAGCTGATAGATGTCATATGAGGTCATCATAAAGGTTCCGTTATTAAATTGAGTTTTGTTTTCTATGAATCGAGGTGGATTTGTCCAATTTTAAAAGTGAAATGAGAGAGAAACCGATGTGGAGGAGGAATGTGTATCAGTAACATTGCGAATAATGTGATATAGGCATAAAAAGAAAAGTGACATCGCAGAAAGAAACAATGAAAAAGAAAGAAAGAAAAGGAAGAAAATAGGAGGATGGGATGATGGGAGTGGGGAAGAGGATGAGTGAATATTACACAAAAGAAAGAGACCTGGTAAATTCCTGTTTTTTTTTTTCTTCTTCATCTTAATTAAGCGAGAGACTTCTCAGCATCGGCTGGCTCGGATGGTGGAGTTGGTGGGCCAGATGCATCCTTGCGGCTTGGCAATGGCACATGTCTGTAGAACAAGGAGAGCAAGAATGTGATGCCGGCAAATGGAATCATTGCAATGAACACAGAGCGCAATGCAACAACATATGCCTCCTTGACAGCAGTGAGCTGCTCTGCATTAAGTTGGTTGAACACCAGGAAGCCCTTGCGAGCAATATCAATGACGAACTCCGAGTCGTTTGGACGGCTGAGCTCAATCTCGGAGGCGAGCTTGGAGTTGAGAACGGCGGAGAAGATGGCAAGACCGAACACACCACCAATGGTACGGAAGAAGTTGATGAGAGCAGTGCCGCTAGCCAATGTAGTGCGATCGAGCTGAGATTGGCCGGCAGACATGATGGTCTGCATGCAGAAGCCCATGCCAACACCAATGATCAGTGGGAAGCAAATGTAGGAAGCATTGGACGAGTCCGCCTCCCACAGAACCAAGAGACCAACGCCAACAGTGGAGAGGGCAGTGCCGAACCAGATGAATGGGCGGTAGATGCCAGTCTTGGAGACGAGGAAGCCAGAGATGCCAGCAAGCAGGGCGAGACCGCACATCAGTGGAATCAAGTGCAGACCAGAAGTCACAGCCTTCTCGCCCTTGATGACCTGGAAGTACAGCGGAATGAAGAAGATGAGGCCGAACATGACGGTACCGAATGGCAGAGTGACCATCGTGGTGACAGCGTAGTTGTGCTTGGTGAAGAGCTCCATCGGGATGATTGGCTCGCGAGCAACACGGACTTCAACGAAAATGAAGATAGCCAGAAGGACAACACCAACGCACAGCAGTGCAATGACTTGGGCCGACTTCCATGGGTAGGTGTTGCCACCCCAGGTGAGCGCAAGCAGGATGCAGATGACGCCAGCAACGAAGATGAAAATGCCGAGGAAATCAATGCGCGCAATCTTCTGGCGGAAGTTGCCGTCGAGAGAGCTGCGGATAAGCTTGAGGAAGAAGAAGATGAGAGCCAGAGTTGGGAGACCAATTGGCAGGTTGATGTAGAAGATCCAGCGCCAGCTCGAGTGGCTGATGTCAGTCAGAGCACCGCCAACAATCGGGCCGAGCACAGATGAGAGCGCAAACACACCGGACAGAATACCCATAAACTTGCCAGCCTCACGAACACCAGAGCTTTCGGTGGCAATGACCATGCTGAGCGAGAAGCAGCCAGCAGCGCCGAGACCCTGGACGGCACGCGCGCCGATGAGCATTGAGATGCTTTGAGCAGCGCCGCAGAGAGCAGAGCCAACCAAGAACAGAGAGATTGCGAGCATGTAGGCGGCCTTGCGACCAAAGATGTCAGACAGCTTGCCATACACTGGCTGCATGGCGTTGGCTGCAAGCAAGTATGCGGTGGCGACCCACGAGATGCTGCCGAGTGCCTGGAACTCAGAAGCGATTTGTGGCAGAGAAGTGGCGACGATGGTGTTGTCAAGCGAGGCCATGAAGAGAGTGAGTGCGACACCGACAAAGACGAGATACAGGTCGCGGCCGGCCAGAATTGGACTGTCGGCCAGTTCCTGTGGCTTCTGTGCGGCTTCAGAGCTGGTATCGGCATCATCAAGTGGGACAACGACGCTGTTCTTTGCAGTGACGTCGTCGGTTTCTGTGCGGGCATAGACACCCTTTTCGCTGTTGTCGCTCATGGTGATGATAGCTGCGTTTGTGCCTGTGTATCTACAAGTGTTGTTGTTGGTATGATGTGATGAGAGGAGAGGCGGGGTGGTTGTTGTTTCTAGAGTGAGTGAGTACTCGTGTATGTGTATGTGTGTATGTGTGTATTTGTGTGGTTACTTGATACTCATTCAGTTCATGCAGCATTGGTGGAATCGTCGGAGGTGCTGCCTATTTATCTCCGTCGTCTCCAGTCTTGGCGACTGAACAACCAAAACGCCGCCCGGATCCGGAAACTACCCTGACTTGAGTTCCATGCGTCCGATCAGTTGCTTTTTTTTTCTCGACTGCTCACTCGGTTGACTTTTTTTCTTGCCTGCTTGACCGAAACTAGCCCGAATAGCCACTTCTGACTAAGCACATCAGATATCATTGGATGTCACAATGGCCAAATTGCGCAGCAGAAGCAGAAAGCAGCCATTGCGACAGGAGATCGTGTCACACAATCCCAACCCTCCAGACAAAAAAAAATGATACCGAGCAGAAATCCGTTGTTGTGCTTCCCCGTTAACGTGTTACTTGACCTTACGTGGTAAATGGCCCGTGCGAAATGATGGAGTCCGCATGGTGGTGTTGTTAAAAGCGAAATGATGTTTAATTATTAATGATGACTGGGGCTGCAAACATATCAGATACTTGCTCCGGAGATGGCATTGGCACTGGTGGGTCTGGGTTGGCCAGTGCGTACATGCTACTCTTTGACTCAGCTGCAGCTGGAGATGGAGATGGAGAAGCAGCAGCAGGTCCCTTTGGTGCCTTTGCCAGCTTGACCTTGCCGCTCAGGCTCTTGGTAGCAGCGCCGCTGGCGGCAGATGGAGCTGGCGATGGAGAGGCAGACTCGGCAGCCTTGGACTGGGTAGTGGCAGCCTTGCCGTCTGGAATGTTGATGAGCTTGATCGAGGTGGCTGGGTTGGCAGCATCGAAAGCCTGGTCGACAATGTAGTAGCCGCGGCGCTCAAGCTGAATGATGTCGCCCTTCTTGAGCTCAGCAGCGGCGTGGTCAACAAGAGCCTCAACGGCAAACTCGCTAACCGGGGTCAAGAAGTCATCCAGGTTGTCGTCGTCCTCGAGCTTCTTCTTGGTGATGAGATAATCGTAAGTCAACAGCGTGGCAGCAACTGGAGCAGCAGAGGCGACAGCGCGAGTATCAGCCAGCCATGTCAGCTTCTTCTCCGTCTTCTTGAAGTCGCCGGCCAGGTGCAAGTCCATGTCGATGGCAGTGACAGCACCAGAAGCGGCATCCTTGGTGATGTTGCGCACAATAGCATTGCCCCAGTTGACAAGAGTAATCTCCTCGCCAACAGCAAGGGTGGCGGCGTCGGCCTTGTCCAGCAGGATGGTGTCGGTGAAGGCAAACTGCTTGTCGCCAAGCTCTGGGTTCTTCTTGTGGCGAGCAAGCTGGCGCTGGTCAACGGTGCCAGCAGCTGGGGCACCTTCGCCAGTCAGCTTGACGACGCACACATTCTCGACATCAACGGCAGTGTGGCGTGGGGCAACCGGATCAATAATCTTCTTGTTGACGGCCCACAGCTTGTCCCACTCCAGGTTGAGCACAGTCTGGCTAGCACCCTGCATCAGAGTGTACTGGCGCAGAGCCTCGATGGTCAAGCCGCGGCGGCGAATACCGCGGACGGTTGGGAATCGTGGATCGTCCCAGCCAGTGACGACGCCGCGGTCGACAAGAGCCTGGAGCTTGCGCTTGCTGAGCAGAGTGTACACAAAGTTGACACGGCTGTACTCCCAAATCTTGATGGCACGCAGACCGAGGTTCTTCAAGAACCACTTGTACTGCGGAGCACGGTCCTTGTACTCGGTTGTGCGCAGAGCATGGGTAACACCCTCGACGCTGTCGACAATTGGGCAGGCAAAGTCGTAGGTTGGGTAAATCTTCCACTTGTCACCGGTCATGTGATGTGGCTGCAGGACGCAGCGGTAGATGACTGGATCACGCATGGCCTTGTTCTTGTCATCGACGCTCATCTTGGCACGCAGAGCGCAAGTCTGGCCAAACTCGGTGCCACGGAACATCTCGTCGAAGCGACGCAGGTTCTCCTCAACGGACTGGTCGCGGCATGCAGATGGGATGCCGTCCATGCGCTGCTGCTGCATCGTCTCGCGGTCAGAGTTGTCGACGTACGCCTTGCCGCTCTTGATCAGCTGGATGGCATACTCGTACATCTGGTCAAAGTAGTCGGAGGTGTGGGAGACAAAGTCGCCCTTGATGCCGAGAAGCTCGAGATCCTCGATGATGGCCTCCTCGAACTCGCTCTTCTCTTTGGTTGGGTTGGTGTCGTCGAAGCGCACGACAAGCTTGCCCTCGTAGTGCTGAGCAAAGTACTGGTTCAGCATGGCAGCCTTGGCGTGGCCAATGTGCAGGTAGCCGGATGGCTCTGGTGGGAAGCGAACAACGACCTGGCCTTTGACGGCATCCTCCAGTGCAACAAACTTGCCCTGGTCAGCAGCGCGGCCAGCAGCAGCAGCGTTACCGCCAGCAGCGGCGGCTGGCTTGGCACGAGCGCGCTCCTGAGCAGCAGCATGGGTGGCTACGGCGGCCTCGAATGGCTGGGCAAGAGATGACAGGTGGTTGAAGTAGCGGCACACATTGACGCCAAGTGGACCGTTCTCGCTGCCGCTTGGATTGGCCTTCAGGTTCTTGTTGAAGATGGCCGATGCCTTCAGTGCTCCCCACAGACCGAGGTCAACAATGGACAGAGTGTATCCGTCAGCGAGGGAGCGCAGTGTCAGATAGTGGTCGAGCGACTCGAGTGCAACACCAAACTTGCGGAAGTCGGTGGCAGCGAGGTCGCCAGAAGTGGCGTTGGCGAGCCATTGCTGACCAGCTGGCGTGCGAGCAGCCGCCACGACGGTTGGATGTGCCTTCTGCAGTGCGTCAAGGACAGCCTCGGTGCCAGACACGTCGCCAAACACGGCGGCGGTGGCTTTGCCGTCGATCTTGCTGTCGTTTACAAACTCGAGGGCAATGGTGCTCTCGCCGACCGAGCTGTTGATCAGCTGGGCAGCTGCGATTACTGACCAGGCAACTGGTGCTGCCTTAAGAGCGATCTTGACGGCTGGCATGCTAAGTTCGATCTACAAGTGTTCTTTCTTTCTTTTTTATTGTTTTCTTCTGTTTTTTCTGTTTTTGTTTTTGTTTTTGTTTGTTGTTGTTGTTGTTGTTGCGAGTTGCTTGCTTCCAGCATCGTCTGTTTGGCTTGGTGGGTATCTATACAAGCACATGAGCACGAAGCCTGGATGCACATAATCATGACTCAACTGCTGCGCACCACACTATTTGTGACATTTACATCTTAATCCACATTCATATCCGTTTTGGATGTTATTCAGGGGACGTGTTATGGTTCAATAAAAAGGGTGCAATGTCAGGCGCCAGGCATTTGCGCAAATGCAGCAAAACACAAGGACAAGCCATAGAAATGATGAGCATCGCGACAACGAAAAAGAGAAACAGGAAGAGAAAGAGACAGAAAAAGGATAAAAAATGGTAAGGTAACTGGATTTAAGCAATATTGTTGTTGATGGTGATGTTGTTGTTGGTGATGTTGATGTTGTTGGCGGTGGAGGAAGCCCTTTACTGGGCCTTACGCGCCTTAGCATCATCAGCAGCGGCAGCGATTTTGGCCTTGTGGGCATGATACTTGGTATCGGTGCCAAACATGGTATCCCACCAGCGGAAGCTCGATGAGAAGTTGTTAAGGAAGGTCATGTGATGGTAATCGTGGTGATCAGCACCGGCCCAGAACGGCAAAAAGTTATGGAGGGACCACGGGAAGTCATAGCCAGAGTGGGCATCCACGGCCTGGACAAGGCGGACCATGACCCAGATGATGACGGTGATAAAGTGCAAGTCGCCGGTGACGGTGACGTACATGAGTGGACCCAGAATGGTGCCTTGGCCAAGGATGAGCGTCTCGAGTGGGTGAGCGTACTCGGCAGCGAGACCAAATGGAGCAGAGTATTCATGATGGACCTTGTGGATGTGCTTGTAGAGTGGGCCGTAGTGCATGGCGCGGTGCATCCAGTAGTGCCAGAAGTCCTCAAAGAGGAAGAAGAGCGCAATCTGGAAGGCCATGGCACCGAGAGATGGGAAAGGAACCTCAGCAACCTTCATGCCAAACATGCGAGCCATCGGCTGGAAGCCAAGCATCATTGGCAGCTGGATGAAGAAATGGGCAAACAAGAGATGCTTGAAGCACTTCCAAATCTGAGGGCCAGTGTTCTCCTTGTTATCCTGGATCTTGTACTTGCGGAAGAACGGAATGAAATCGCATGCCCAGAATGGCAGGAAGCGGCCAAAGTACACCAGCTCGTGGAACACAAACGAGAAGACGGTCACCGTCAGGAGCTCGTCGCGTCCATCGAACATATTCAGCCACTGCTGCTCGAGAAAGTTGGGAGTGTGGCCAGGTGGAACCAGAGTGGTCGCGTTGACGATGTGCGGCTCGTAGTGATCAAGGACAAAGCCCTGAAGGCGGCCGAGATTAGCAGCGATAGCCTCCATAATATCAATCAATCAATCAGACAAGTCGGTCAGTCAGCTATAGCTAGCTAGTGAGTGAGTGAGTGAGTGAGCGAGTGAGTGAGCGAGTGAGCGAGTTGGTTGATATCAGCTGTATCAGAACAGAACAGAGCAAAAGTGTGTGTGTGGTGTGGTGTGAGCAATAGTGAGGTTGAGTAAGTTGGTGGGGACTAGTGTAAAGGAGAGAGAGAGATGCAGGAACCAGAAGGAAGCTATTTTGATCTGCCCTCTCCCCCCTCTCCCCGCATATTTGTACCGAGTCAACAGCTTCATATTTTCAACAGCTTCAACCTCGTCAGACCACCTCCAACTGTCATTCCACGGGGCTTCTTTCATCGCCAACCAATAACGCAGCATTCGAAAAATTAGAACACAACTATGCAAACAAACAACACACAGTCAGCACAGTCAGCACAACAGCAGCTACAACAGCAACAGCAGTTACTGCAACAGCAGACCGCTTACGCGATAAGCGACTGCAGTGGCCACACAGTCGTTCTATCGACGGAACGGAGGCTTCGTGAAAAGGCGCTCCAAGTGGTCTGGAACCCGACCCTTGATCTCGCCGCGATCCTCCTTCAAGCCTCTTCCGCGAGCAACAGTGACAACAGCGGCAGCAGCAACAGCAGTAGTTCTCAGAAAACGAGCACATATGTACTGGTCGCGCGTCTCAATGGTCAACGCGTCTGGCTGTTTGGTCCATCATTAGCATCATCAGCATCATCATCGGGTACTGAACCATGTTCGATGGCATGGCGTCCCGATGGCCAAGTGCTCGCTATTGGACATACCGATGGAGTGATTCGATTATATTCTACCGAAACGGGGCGGGAGCTTCATCAATACCGAGCAGTCCAATCATCGTCATCAACAGCTTCAGCATCAACTTCAGCAAAGGTGACGCGTATAATTTGGTGCAAAAGCCACGCCGATGTAAACCGGAGTGAGATTGATCCGGAGAGACTTTTGCCACCACTCGCACCAGTCGGATTGGAGCCAGATGCAATAATATCCGCTTCTCTATCATTGCGCCAGCAGTGCCGACTTGATGATGAACAGCGCATTGCATTAAATAGCACTGCAGCTGCAGCTACTTCAGGACTGTCGATATCAAAGGATGGCGCGGATGTGATTGTGTCAATATCAGCATCTGGCAACATCCACTTGAATTTATCAGGCACATTTAACATTGGATCGATTGGCCAGATTGAATGTGATGGTGACGATAAGTGTGACATTATCGATGCGAGTATTGCTGAGGATATGACACACCTCGTTGTTATTGTCAAGCATGATGAACAACAGCAATTGAGATTGCATCAGTTCAGATTGAATGTCCTTTCTGAGTCTTTACCACAGACTACAATTATAGCAAATGAATCATTAGTGTTGACTAGATTGCTTGGAGAGTTGGACAATGCAATCAATCAGCTGATTAAAGATTGGAAAAGTGAGATTAAAGAAGTTAACTTGCGTCAGGTTAAAAAGTTGGATGAATCCATATTGCAGCAAGGAAGAGAAGATGTAACGGCTGAGACTGAACTATTATCCGTATTCGCGACTGGTGTTCCATCTCCTGCTGTTGACCAGTTCATTCAACACGATTTGGCTGGAAATCACTTGCGTCAGTGGTCAACCTCCATAGACACTGGTTGTACTTCGATACTGATTAGACTCAGAGAATCGCTGCAGCCAATCATCACAAGAATGCTACTCTACACTGAAAATTTGCATAAAGTGACACCCTCGAGTGCAGTGAGCATGGATAAGGATGGATTGAATAGATTGACGGCCACTCTTGGATGGTTATATATTAGATGTGATCAGTTATTCGAAGTTACCCATTCGCTTCAGTCTCAGTTTCGTGATTTTATTTCTTGGATTCATGTGGTTACGGAGAGATTAACTCGACTGGCTGCAACCCGCGGCGATGATAATGAATCCGCTGAAGAGGAAGCATCAAAGACTAAGCCGCCGTCCACAAACATTGATGTAGCAAGAGTTGTTCAATTCATTACAAGTGGTAAACTACGAAACGACCCAATTCCTTCAATTATGATGGATACTGCCAGTGTCTTGCTGTCTCTTGAACAACAGGCTGGATATGGAGACGATGACGATGACGATGATAATGATATTGACAACTTGGATATGAACAGCGACGATACCATTTCTCGGTGTAATGATGCATGTGACATGTTCTTCCGTTCAATAACAATGACAAGCAGCAGCAGCAATAAGCACGGCTTGGCAGCAATCATCAATGCAACCACTCCCAGTCAGCTGCCCAGCATTCAGCCTAGCATTCAGAGTACTATTAGAGTGCTGAGATTAATGGTGACAAGTGTGTTCAAAACTCCTGCAGAAAGTCTCCGAAATCACCTCAGCTCATTGGCCGTGTCGCAAAGCACACTGCTTGTGCCATCTGATAATGAAGACGATGATGATGTTGCTGCTCGTTGGGCAGTTTCATGTACAAGAAACAACTCTGGTTTTGTAGCTACAGTCGCATCCAATATTCTCAAAATTCAAACACTTGATGGCATCCAGATTGGTGAGTATTATGCAGCAACTCCAGCAGTTATTGATGGTGAATCAACTCAGCTCGAATGGGACATTGTATCATCTCGCTTTGTTGATTCGTATCGACTGGCTCTTCTTCTCAAAGGCGACGATGATATTGGGACATGCGTTGGCATCGTAAACACATCAACTCTAAACCCAACTGGTCAGAATATGGAGTACAAGTTGCCACTGTCAGATTATTGGAGATTCCCACTAAAATTTGATGCAAAGAAGCTTTCATTGCGCATTGATAATGGCACTCGCATTGCTGTGCTCTTTAACCAGAATCACAAACTAGCTTTATTTACTTCCTAATTCTGCTGTCAACTTCTATTTTAATTTTTACTTTTAATTTATATTGGTAACTAGCTTCCTTCTAATTAAAGTGATTTCGTTATCATTTTCTCCTAATTCTCCCCAGCAACAGCATCTATGACGAATCTATGCACTAATTCCGCGCCTCCTTTCAGCACCTCGGCTTTCTTTTTATTTTTGGGTTGCCTGCAATCACTGACATAACCCGTGGCTTAGTTAATTTTAGACTACCTTTCTTAAGAGAAGTTTCCAGTAACACAAGGTGTGGCTTGCCTTGCCCTTGTTTTCTTGCTTGTTATTCGCACTCATCGCGAAAAGAAGAAACAGGTCGAATATCACTACCACCACCACTACTACTACCACTACTACTACTACTACTACTACTACTACTACTACTACTACTAGCAGCTACATGTCTTATCTTGAAGAGACGACTATCAGTCTTGGTGCTCTATTGTTCCAACTGCCGTACGAGCTACTGGAACTCATAGCTGAATGGTTCACTCGAAGCGAAGCTGTGCCTGTTCTGTCTGTCAATTCTGCATTTCAGGAGTTGTTTGCATCTTCAGTTTGGCGTCGTCTTGATAACTTACCAAAATCTTACTGGTACACTGATAAATATAATACACAAGAGCTGAGACTGGATGCACTTTGTATTTATGGTCGTTTTGTGCGTCGTGTGAACGCAAGCTGGAATCTCCGCATTCCAGATAACTTGGAAGACGTGTTTGTTTGTATCACTCATTTATGGATACCAATAGATAAACTGGTGCGTGTGATTGAGGGTACGCGAGACGAGTGGTTTGATTCTCTGTGCTTTCTAAGCATTATTGTTCAAGATAAGTCGCATTATAAAAATAATAGCGATACTTTTGATAAAGTCGTTATATGGCTCTATAAACTCATGAGGAAGGAAGCTGGATTGAGAGCAATTGAATGGGATGTAGATGATGTGTGTGTACTTACAACTCACGTGAATAAGGCTTTTACAATGCTAGCGTCATCTCGTGATAGTAGCAGTCGTCTTACACTCAAGTTACGTGGTAAATTGGACGTGAGTAATAAAAAATGGTGATTGTGATTGAGCAGCATTTCTGAGTGGGATACTTATACACGCGTATATGGCTCTAATTCATATTGGATAGAATGCACCTCTGATATATTTATAAGAACGTTCATGAACATTGCAACTTCTGTGAAAAGCCAGCGATGCCTCACATTCCCAATTTTGAGCAAATTAAGCCTTGATTTCTGTGGTAACAAATGGGAAAATGAAGGTTTGCAAGTTGATTTTGGATCACATTTTCCAGCGGTGCGTGAGTTGAAGCTGAGTGATGGATGCTATGAGTGTATAGAGCCAGGGGCTCAAATCTTTCTGCCAGCATTTTCTCATCCTTGGCCATCGGTTTGTAAACTGGAGATGAATGGCTACTTCAGTTTTGAGGAAATTGTACCACAACTTTCAGTATTTTCAAATTTAGCGGTATTGGTTATGGATAACAAATCTAGTTATGGTGGCAGTTCACTGGAGAAAATTAACCTGAGCAAACTAGGACGTACTCTGCATAAGTTGACCAAACTGTCAATCAAATATCGCTCCAAGGCTTATATCTTTAGTCAGCAACAGCGGCGAATATATAGGCGTTCATTATTGCATCAATCTGCCTTCAATCAACTGCGCTCGTTTCATATCAACTGCATGCATTTGGAATCCTCTGCACTTCAAGAAATTATTAGTGCTCCAGTGCTAGCTGATGTTTGCTTGGAAAACATTCAGTTTCTATATCACAGTTTTGATCCACAGTATGATTCTGACAGTGATGGAGACAGTGATACGCTCGATACGGAAGATTATGCTAATGGAGACGGAGATGTAGGCATTGGGAGTGGATACAAAAACACTGCTGGAATCACGCTTGAAACAGCTAGCTTTGTAAACAGTTTATCCCCCATGAGAAACTCCACAGTTCGCTCAATTGGACTGCATCAAGTCGCCCACGTGACACCAATCAATCGAATCCTTGTTCTGAAAGCATTTGTGGAGTGCTTTGAGCGGCTCGCTGTCTGTGAAACTACAGGGATATCCGACATTGACATTGACATCATTCGAAGCGA
>MU602751.1:36454-48673 GCA_025201865.1 Ramicandelaber brevisporus | reverse complement strand
AGTGGTCGTTGTCGATGGCGCCGGAGTCAGCGCATCGATGGTCGTGACCAGCACAGCCGAGAGCAAAGAAACAGCGACTGTCGCTCGCATAGCTCACGTTAAGAGAGAGATAGATAGAGAGAGAGATGGAGAGATGGGGAGACAAGGAAAGTGAGATCTAGGTATGCTTTTTGGGGGAGAGATGAAGTTGTCTTTTTTGGGGGCTACTACCTCCAGCGCTCTGCCTTCTTTACTCACATTCTTCAAGAGTAACAACAAAAAATAACACCGCAGCTGCTGCTCGAGTGCTACAATCGAACAACGGGATCCCGCCTCTCGTTCTATCCTTTGCTCTAGCTTCCGCAATCTACTTCACTCTACTTCACTCAACTGTACTTTTCTTTCTTACTAATAACATCACTTCATAATCTTCGCAAACAATGTCGTCGGACCTCGATGCCCAGATTGAGCAGCTCTTCAAGTGCCAGCCTCTGAGTGAGCAGCAAGTCAAAGAGCTGTGTAACAAGGCCCGTGAGCTGCTTATCGAAGAGTCCAACGTCCAGCAGGTTGACGCACCAGTGACCATCTGCGGTGACATCCACGGCCAGTTCCACGACCTCGTCAAACTGTTTGAAGTGGGCGGTCCGCTCCCAGACACTAGCTATTTGTTTTTGGGCGACTATGTTGATCGCGGCCACTATTCAGTCGAGACGTTTGAGCTGCTGCTGGCGCTGAAGGTGCGGTATCCGGATCGTATCACGCTGATTCGAGGCAATCATGAAACGAGGCAAATTACACAGATTTACGGAATGTACGAGAGCGTGATGCGCACATACGGCTCAGCCAACGTATGGCGCTATTGCTGTGATGTATTTGACTACCTGCCACTGGCGGCCACGATTGACGACCGGATATTCGCAGTCCATGGTGGACTGTCGCCATCCATCAACACAATTGACCAGATCCGGACGATTGACCGCAAGCAAGAGGTGCCGCACGAAGGAGCAATGTGCGATTTGCTGTGGTCGGACCCTGATGAGAATGCAAGCAACTGGGGAGTGTCGCCGCGCGGTGCCGGATACGTGTTTGGCGAGGCTGCTGCGAAAGCATTCATGTACGCAAATGACCTGGACATGATGGCACGAGCGCACCAGCTTGTAATGGAGGGATATCGCGAGACCTTTGGCGCGCTGTGCGTAACTGTTTGGTCGGCGCCAAATTATTGCTACAGATGTGGCAATGTGGCATCGATTCTGCAGCTGGACGAGCATCTGAACAAGAACTATGTCATCTTTGATGCTGCTCCGCACGAGAATCGCCAGAATACAGTCAAGAAGCCAATCACGGATTACTTTTTGTAGTTAACTAATCCTCCTTTTAAGTATAGGAAGGTCTACTGAACATCATCATCATCATCACTATTACCATCATTATCACCATCACCTCAATTACAACTGTCTGATATCAACTTCCTCAAAAAGAAAAAAAACTTGCCCAAAAATAGCACTTGTTTTGTAATCCTTCACGAGAACAAAGCCATAAAATGCTCCAACTTTCACGCAAACCCACAGGCACACTCCTGTACCGCAATCTACTGCTACGGCCCCAGAAGAAGCAGCTGAGCAGTTTGACGGCAGCCATTCTTACAGCAGCTAGTGCCGGTGCCGCTGGATACCTGGCTCGGAGTTGGTGGCCCAAACGAAAGCCAGCCGACTCAGCAGACAAACACGACGACCACTACTCTCTTGCCAGCTACTCGATAACGCGATACACGGCTGCCGATACACAGGCTCTCCAAAAGACGGTCCAGGCACGACTTGAGCAGCTTCCAGAAGTCGCCAAGGTGCGCAGCAGTCCCGACTACGAACAAGTGTCTGCGTACTGGCCACTGCTGGAGGAAGAGAAGCAGCACCATCTCACAATGCACACATTGAACGGCCCATCTCGCTTCATTGTCGAGCCACTCATATTCCAGTATCATCTTGTCGACTCCAACTCCAACTCCAACTCCATCCCATTCAGCAGCGACCGACCCTCCGTCATCGGCTTTACTCACGTTGGCCGGTCTCTTTGCGGACACTACGGGATCCTGCACGGCGGTGCAGTGGCCACCCTCTTTGACGAAAGCCTCGGCCGTGCAGCCTTACATATTGCACCTCGGAAGACTCTCTCAACCGCCAATCTCGAGATTGATTATCGGTCTCCAGTCACAGCCGATCAGTTTATCGAGATGCGCTCCTGGCCTGTCAACCACCTGTCAGTGGCATCGCCAGATTCACGCAAGATCCTTGTTCAGGGTGAGATATGGTCAACCACACACCCAAGGGTCAAGCTGGCTGAAGGTAAAGCTGTGTTTGTAGTGCCCAAGAGCGCAATGAAGGAAGAGGCGTCTGTCAACGGGAAACAGCAGTTCGCACCACTGGACGGCCGAAACTGCTGAACGAGAAAGAAAAAGCCATCACTGTCGGCACCGAAATGCCACTAGTATGAGTATGAGTAGTAGTTGTTGTAATAGTAGTAGTAGTAGTAACAGTAGTGACAGGGTGGTCTAACCTCCTTTTTCTTCTTCTTCTTCTCTTCTCTTTAGTTACGCTTCTTTTTTAGTGAATGAATGAATGGATGAGTGTGTATGCGCACACTTGCCCAGCTTAGCCAGAACCTGCCCACACACAAAACTCACTAACCCAGCCAACTTCAATAGTTTTTTTTTTCCTTCCTTCTTCTCCTCTTCGACGAACCCCACCACACAGAGAGACTGCGCTCGCCTGTATCTATCTGTTCCCTGTATACGACCCTTGTGATCCACCGCTTCCAACAATAGCAACAGCAGCAACAGCGACAACAAGACAGCAACGAGAGCAAGAGAGACAGCAGCTGCGGTGAGACGAAACAGAGTATCGACGACAAGTACTACTGCCAACTTCCTTTCTCTTATTGTACCTTTCGTTGTTTATTGGAAATGGGCAACTGCTTCTCATCTTCGTCCGCTGACGACACTGGCCGAACAGCCTCAAGTGGCAGCGGTCCAAACGTGCGGGAAGTTGGCGGCAGTGGCAGCCCAGCCTTGAACTCTTCATCTGACGGTACGTTATTTATACACTACACTGCACTGCACTACAGCGCTCGACTCGATACTGGAGACTAGCCCACTCCCTCCCAACAGTATCCATGCACTTGACTGGAACACACTTTGGGAGGAGGGGGAAGGTGGAGGAGCAGAGTGAACATCCTCACTATATCCGACGCAATGATCACCGCAAGCAATGTACATCCATTTGACCGTTCTGTTACTGCGACCTGCATACAGTATGACTTGTCCAATGCATATTTAGGGTGAGCGAGGATGTATCAGCACGCGGTGAACATGCGTTCGATTTACAGTGGCTCGGCGCACGTCAATATTGCGTGCGCGTATGCGTGCAGGCGTGTGTACATTTGCTCTGAGGGACTCTGCTGTTGCTTTGATTAGCAGCTGCAGCGGCAACAGCAACAACAACAGCAACAACAACAACAACAACAGCAACTCCGCTTGATGTTTCCGTTTATTAATTAGCAAAGTGAAACTGACATTTCCTGATCTGGCATTGATTGATTTGAGTTGATTTGATAACAATGAATGTGCTTTCTTTTCTTGTTTTTACTTGCAATAAACAGACCGCCAGCTGCTTCCTAGAGCCGCCTATGCCTGGACATCCAATACTCCAATGACGATGGCACAGCTGCAATCACGACGAGACGAATTCTGGGAAACTGCACCATCATATGATGGCAAACCTGAGATTTGGCAGGCCTTGCGAAATGTATGCGAAGCTGATGATCAGGCGCTTCAGCGAACAATTCTCGAATCTGCGCAAATCACGTGTCCCTCTGGCAACTTGACTGACGGTGCTTATGATATTCTTGGCAATAGATATGTCGTGCCCAACTATTGTATTATTCCTCCACGCAATCTCATCGCTGCAGATACCGATGCTACTACAATCACTGGCGGTATATCTCCAATCACGGCGGCTGCAGCTGCGGCATCAACTGGCACAGTTGCTGCGGCGGGAGTAAGTGGTGCAGATGCCGATAAAATTGATGCGGCTACATTTACAACTGGTCCGAAATTGCTGCAGGGCGAGAAGCCAATTTCGATTACAGTGAGAATGTCGACTGGCAAAGATGTCAAGTTGCAGGCTGGATCAACAGAGACACTGGGCAATATTAGACTGAGACTGTTGCATAATGAAGGCGTCGATCCTCATATTGTAAAGAACATCAAGTTCTTTTATTTGGGAAAATTGCTCAAAGATACATCTGAGCTAAAGAAGGATGTTGGCATCACTTCTCGTGCCGTATTACAAGCTCTAGTCTCAAGCTAATAGAAAAGCAATCCTCTTGCCTGTCTTTACCATTCTTTTGTTTCTTCCATTTGCTTTATTCTTTGTCTTCATCCTCATCTATGTCTCCTTCTCTCCTCTCCTCTATCTCTAACTCTTCTTCCTACTCCTCCTCCTCCTCCGCCACCACAACATTTCTTTTGTTCGTTTTCTCAATTTTACTTTTTATTATTCTCCAATCTTCTATTTTACTCGATTAACTCGCTATCTTTCCTTTATTTCTTTATTTCTTTCCTTTTTTTTTAAACACAACAAACTCCAAACGCAAGTCAAGCACAATAAATGCCGCCACCAACCAATCTCGATATCTTTGAAGATGCTCGTCACTTCAGTGGCTCAATGTACTACTCGGTTTCTGGAGGTCCTGGTATAGTTCCAGCTCACTCAGGTGGTAGTTCAAGTCCGTCGCGCCGCTCGGTGAATGTACGCACGAGGGCTGTACTTGAAAAGACACTGGCTATGGCGCATAGCGTGCTGTTGCTCGAGGAGGCGCATACACTCGCTCCAACTAGCTCGCCGCAGAAAATCAACAAGATAACTGCAACTACACCGGTAATGCCAGCCGTTACTTCTGCTGCGGTCAATGTCACCGATAACATCTATCTTCGCCAGCTCTACAAGTGATTAGTGAGATGAGGAGTTAAACAGTGTAATCTCGTCTATAATTAGTTAGTTTGTACAATGTGCTGTGTTAATAATACTCATTGTTTCTTTGAACCAGCATTGTCAGACAGCTGCGATGTGTCTGTAGTTATTGTCGATTCATCTTGAGCAAGTTCTGCAGGGATCAATTCTGCAACGCGTGCCGAGTCCAACCTCTGTACTACCTCGTTATTCTCCCGCATCAAATCCTCAATGTTGACTTTGCCGTCCCTAAACCATCCCAGGTTATCTGCAATCAAGTGATTATTCTTGCAACTGTCGCATCGAATGATAACAACACCCTTTGTGTATGCCAGCTTTGACATTGTTTTGTGCTGGCGATGGTTGCAGACTTTGCAAGTGAATCCAATCATCAGCTTGCCTTGTTCTTGACCAGCCTGATTGAGAGCATTGTCGCTGGCAGTGGCATCTTTTGAACGAACGATAGAAGTGCTGAGGAGGCGTCGTGGAGTGAGCAGTGTGGATCTGCACTGACGGAGGTTTGCGAAATGACGTGGAGATTGCGCAGCGATCACGGGCAATCTCGGTCTGCTTGCATACAGCAGTGTCCGTGTTACAACTGCCGATATCGCAGTCGGCAGCAGACGTGCAGGCAGTGTGGCAACGTTGGTCATCGCTTTCTTCAATAACTAGCTCTCTTTAATGGCTTTGAAAGGACGCTTGTTTTATTGGTAATAAAATCGGGCAGATACTCAATACACGTGGTAAAGCTAGCTAGCAAGCACACATGTTGGCCACGAGGCGGTATTGGCTTTTCATTCCAAGTAGCCCAACAAGAATCCCCAGCCAATCCAGCCCGGTACGCGGGCTATCACCCATCTTACACACACACTGCCTACACGCTGCCTTTCAATAAAATGCACACGCCAAGTTTGCTACTTTCTGACACACTCTTCCCTCAGTAGCCAAACCTCTCTCTCTTTTCGTTTCTTTTCGTTTCTTTTTGTTTCTTTACTTGCTCCATATTATTTTCAAACACACTGTCTCGTCCTACTTTGCACGGTTTCATGGCGCACGGCAGTGAGACAGAGCCACTGCTGCCGCAGTCTCTGCGTCAGTATGACAGCAACAGCAAGAGCAAGAGCAAGAGCAGCAGCCAGGAGAAGAAGACGAAGGCGACGACGACGATAAAGGGAAAGCGTCCAGTGGCAGCGAAGGCGCTAATTTTGGGACTCGCAGTAGCTGCAGGAGTAGTGTTGGCACTCGCCGCCGCAGTAACAGTTTCAGCTCAATTGTACTACCACCACAATGCACATCACAATGCACATCACAATGAACATCACAGCAGTCACTCAAGCCACGCGAGTGCATCAAAAGTGGCACCAACTGCACTTCATCATCAAGAGCGTACAGCGACACGCGCGCCAACCGGTCGATTCCTGCACATTACAGACATCCACATCGACCTCAACTTCAAAGCTGGAACTCCCTATCCATGCCACGGCCCACTCGATGGCAACAGCACTCTTCTTGCAGGCAGTGGCCGCCGTCGTACCACAAAGGGCGATGGGGACGATGACGAGATGCAGCGTCTGTCTGGTTTCTTTGGTCTGCCTGGAGCCAAATGCGACACGTCACTGGATTTGGCCAAGGCAACATTTGCGTGGATTCGAGAGGAGATTCGCAAGAATCCCGTTGACTTTGTGGTGTGGACAGGCGATTCAGCCAGACATGACAATGACCTACTGCGGCCACGCACTGTTGAGGAGATTGTTCATTACAATGCAGTGGTGGTTGATATGATGAAGGAGACATTTGGAAAAGATGGGCCAATTGGGTTTGTGGCGACAGTGCCGAATATTGGAAACAACGACATCAAGCATCACAATGTATTGGCTGCACCACCTAATGAAATGCTGGGTGCATTGTATGGAGTGTTCCATGAGTTATTGCCAAGTGACCAGCATGAGCAGTTTTTGAGTGGCGGCTATTTTGTACAAAAGATTGATTTAGACAATGGTAATCACAATAAGAAGAAGAATAGTGATAGTGAGAATAATAAGCATCTGGATATTGCTAAGAAAAAGAAGAAGAATAAAAAGAAGAATAAAGGCAAAAAGAAGAAGCCAAAGAAACCCAAGAATCCTCAGCCACCAACTCAGCCGCCTGCTCATCATCAAATGTGGATTGTCTCATTAAACACAATGTATTTCTTCACATCAAACACAGAGGTGGACGGCTGCTATGGCAAGAGTGATCCGGGCACAGTTCAGCTTGAATGGCTGCATGAAACATTGCATGATGCGCGTGAAAATGGCGCGGTTGTGATATTGATGGGCCATGTTGCACCTGTTATAGGCAGCTACTATCCAAAGTGTGCGGCTGACTATTCTGGCGCGGTTGTGATATTGATGGGCCATGTTGCACCTGTTATAGGCAGCTACTATCCAAAGTGTGCGGCTGACTATTCTGCAATTACAGTATTGCATAAAGATGTTATTAGAGGTCAATTGTTTGGTCATTCCAATATCGATCACTATTTCTTTTTGGGATCTGAAGAGCCAATGCTAATGAGAAATGGTAATGATAATCATAATAGCAATAACAAGCAGCAAAATGGCAGATATCATCCATTCGAGGTTAATGCAGTTGATCCTCACTATTGTGTGCATGGCTCCCAGGCTGCACTGAATGATCCGCGCTGCAAGTCTGCATTTAGTTCCAACGAAAGGGTTGATTCCTTGCAAGTTGACTATATGCGTGCATCGCTAGCTGAACTCAAATATCATTACAGTGCCGTTGCTGGTAAAGATGGTGATACAACAATTGCAAAGAAACTCACTGTGGCCAATGTATCTCCATCCGTGATCCCATTGTTCCAGCCGTCGCTCCGCTTCTTTGATTATGTAGCCGATCCACCTGCACAGTCGCCATCGCCATCACCAGAGCATCCATCATCTTCGTCTCCTCTCGATTCTACCGATATTGAGATTGGTCAGCCGTATGGCCAGTTTTTGGGATACACTCAGTACTGGATGAATCTCACTGATGCTAACGAACGCGCTCAACAGTGCATCAATCGTGGCCACTATCCACGCACTGTTGCTGAATCCACAACGGTTCCCGATGAGTGTACATTTGAGTCATTGGTTAAATACACTCCGCTGTATTCAACATCTGTGGATTATGGAATGAAGGATTTGAGCGTTTCTGAATACATCAAATTGGCTTACAAATTGATTAATAGTCCGGAAATGTGGGGTAAGTTTATAAACTTCTTTAGTGTGACTTGGAAATTGCCTGATAATGGAACCGACGAGTCTGCAAAGAAATAAATCCTCGCTTTAATCCTCATGCACATCTATCTCTATCCCTCTATCCCTCTATCTTTCTTGTCATCGATCTAGTAACCACCCAAGTATCTTTATAAATCCCTATTATTTTAGTTTAAAACAAGAAACTATGTCTTATATTATTACCATTTTTAAGGCTTAAATTGTGAGTTGATTCATGACTGGCAACGACTCCAGCAGCTCTTTGACCGCAGAATCAGATGTGGTGGAATCGGCAGGCTGTATGATCTCTGCGAGAGCTGGTGCTGGAGGTAGAGTTGCACCCATCCTTCGGAACAATCGTGGGACCGGCATCACAAAAACATTGCGTAATACTGGGGCAATTTCCATCAACAGCTGCTTCACAAGTCCCTTGTCCAGCTTGCAGCTTGCCGAGTCATCCTCGCTGCTTTTCTTTGATGCATCCTCTTCAACGTGTAAAGTCACAGACTGCAGTCGCTGTCCACACAGGAATCGCCGATTCTTTGTGTACTCCATCCCAGCAAGCTGTCCAAGTGACTTGTTTTGATCTCGAATCCGTTCTAAACACTCTGTGAATCGCTTTGGAACAACATTGCACATGAACACTAGTAATGATGATAAGCGAGGCAGTTTGCGAAGAATCACATCGAATGCATCCAGCGATGTGTTCATATTAGCCAGTTCTAGCTCACTCAGCGATGGACATGCATTGCAAATGATGACTGCCATTTCTGCAGTAAAGCTGCTAAAGTCCATCGATAGTTTTAGCGATCTCAACTTGAGCCACTGCCCGCTGCCGCCAACTGTACCATTGATCGTTGTTGCTGTTGCTGTTGCTGTTGATGATGAACTAGAGCTTAACATTGTGTTAGTTAACATCTCCAAATATCCATTGAACAGGTTATCTGTAACATCAGCTTGTTCTACCATTGGCTGTGGATCAAACAGACTGATGCTCAAACTTGTCAAATGTCTCGCTGTTTTAGCCATCTCTGGCATGTCCAGCGCTGCAATATCTGTAAACAAATCCACGCCTGTGCGGTTCACTCCAGCCACATAGCGCACACTGTAGAGTTGACCACGTGTTGCCTTTGCCAAATGAGCCAGCTGCGTTCGCCGACACTTGTTTCTCTCGTTGGCAGTTAACATTGTGATATCGACATCCGTAACATCTCCCAAGAACGATGCATAATTTGACGTGCGAGATCTAACACTGAACAGCAAGCGTGGATACTTGTTTGCCATTGCTTCGATAAACTCAACCTGGACATCGCTTGCCTTGTGAGAACCACTTGCAGTGTTTGCATAGTCATAGCAGAAAACTCGCAAGTTCAAACACGCATCCACATACGGCACAACCACATTCAATAGATGTGCACTGGTCGACGTAGGTTTGATTGCTGGAAACGAGTCATCGTACTGCAGCTGCTTGACCCGATTTCTGAATACTGCTGCTGTTTGCTCAATAAATGCATGTCGCTCAGAGTCATCAAACTGATGCTGTTTTGCGTGAATTGCAATGTTTGGGATCTGTTTGCTGAAGCCTGGATGCACCTTGATTCTGTTCAGAATTGCACTCGTTACCGGATCCACGCTGTTATAAGGCAGATACTGGTAGATGTGCGCGAGCAATTCCGGAGGCAACCTCAACAAATGCTGGATGAATGGATCGAATTGAAATAGGCTGGTTCTTCTGCGATGTCTAACCCGTCTGAACATGTCGCTAGTGGCAGTCGTTTCTTCGTACGAAGGTGTCGACAATGTGAACGAGTTGCGAGGTGAAATAATGGGCGACTTTGAAGACGCCGCGAGAAGAGTTGGCGTGGTGGCTGGCGTTCCTGCAAGCGAAGGAGTAGACGCAGCCGAAGAGGACGAGGCAGGAGGAGTCGAAGTGGTCATCTCCGGTGTGGAAGGAGTTGTCCACCAAAGTGAAAACCGACCAGCGCCGCCGCCAGCAGCACCTCCAGCGTTGCTAATCAGGCGACTCGTCATACTGCAAGTATTTGTCAAAAGTAAGAAAGAGAAGAAAACAGTCGTTGTGAGGCAAAGGAAAGTATGGGGAAACAAGCAAGGTTCCTGTGAGTTGAAAAGTGAAGTGAAATAAAAAAAATCAATGTGGACGGTTGAGTGTCGGAGTTGATGTTTGAGGATATCCGATCTGGGTATCTTATTCAATGCCAATCGACCTTGAGGAGTAGTTATTAAACTATCCGACGATATCAAAGAAATATACAGCAGATGATATTTTTCCTACAAAACATGATCGTCTTGAGTAAATTGGAGCTCACGATAGACACAATATATTGTGCACCAAGTAATCTACAGGGGACATATTTTTAGTAAAGCAAGTAGAAGGAGCCAGGAAGAATAATTAGTAAAAGAATAGATAACTGAGAATTACAATTTACTCTGGTAGGATGAAAGTAACTGTGCCATCTTCCTTCAAGGGACTTGGAAGTGACGGCTCAATCATGGAAACAATCTCCGCCTTGGCGTCAGATTCTCCACTCTTCAGCAAAAGACGAATCTTTTTTGGCCCAATCACCGAACCAAGTTCAATCTTGAATTCGCCGTTGAGATCGTTGAGATCATTGTACCCAAGAATGGCATTTTGTCCATAAATTGGATCCTCAATAGGAGCGGCCAATTGAATTCTGGCAATAAGAGTGTTGCCTTTGAGATTGAAACTACCAGTAATCTCGGGACCAACTCCGCGAATATGACCGATCAGCTTGTTTTCGAATGACATTTGTGAGAGGGGAGAGATTGTGGGCGAGAGATGAAGCTGCTGGGAGAAGTGGTTATGTATGTGCTGCGATGTGAAGTAGAATTTTGATATGTAATTTGAGGAAAGAGGGGGAGAACACTGCTCCCATCTGTACGCTCGGAGCACACTGCGAGCTTCGTGGACAGTTTTGCGCTTCGGCAATCGAGAGAGAGAAGCTGACGTGACGAGAGAGTGGACGGAGAACTCACAACATTCGACATCTCTCTGCTTCATCGAACGAGAGCACGCACACCACTGTGGGTGTTGTGCTACTTGCAACAAAGATGGTTACCCGCGTACGCACTGAACAAATTGGAAATGCAACAGTCACCTCATTATCAGACCGATCGTAAAACATATGTAAAAGAACAGGCAGCACAACACAGCACAGTCTCTGAATTGATCTGAGTTGATCTGAAACATGCATCCCACATGGATGGCGTGACTGCAACTCTTTTTACAATCTGTGGAAGGCAGCACAAATGCGCGAACTTAAACTCTCACGTTTTTCGTTGCAAATTTGCACTGTTTCAAAGAAAGGATAGCTGTACTGCTAACAGGTTGACTGAAAAGAGTACGGAAGATATGCACACACGTGCAAGCGTTCAAATCAGGTTATTTGTGTATATCTGCCGAAGTGGGATGCAGCGTGTGCATCTGTGTATCACACCACTGCCAGCATCGAAGCTGAAACAGCTTTTTGAAAGAAGTAGATTTTAACTGAAGCATAATTGAGTGTTAAAGGCCATGCACTCAATCCAATGGACACAGTATATTGTGCACCAAGTAATCTACAGGGGACTTTTTTTTTAATAAAACAACAAGAAAAGGTAACCAGTAAGAATACTTAATAAAGGAAAGAATTAATGGGGAATTGGAGTTTAGTCCAGCTTGTGGAAAAGAACGAAACCACCTTCCTTCAAGGGCTTTGGAAGTGACGGGTGAATCTTGGCAGTAATCTCCGCCTTGGCGCCAGATTCTTCACTCTTCAGCAAAAGACGAATCTGGTCTTCTCCAACCACCGAACCAGGCTCAATCTTGAATGGGCCTTGGAGATGAGCGAGATCATTGTACTCAAGAAAAGCCTCTGGTCCAGCAATTGGACGATCAGCAGGAGCAATCAATTGAATTCTAGCCAGAAGAGGGCCGTGCTCGGTCTTGAACTCGCCAGTAA
>MU602751.1:0-23442 GCA_025201865.1 Ramicandelaber brevisporus | reverse complement strand
GTCGAATAACAAAGTAAATCGGTTGTTGTTTTAAGCAGCTCTAGTCCGCATTGTCATTTTCGCACGTTCATGTTCTTCTTGTAACCTCTGCTCAATCAAATCCTCCTGTCGAGCCAATCTTGTACTCCGCTTCTCCTCCTTTTCGAGCTCAAACGCGTCTACTTCCATGTCATCACTCTCATATCCATCTCTTGTTCCATAACGCTGTTCAACCATTCGGCGGCGATGTTTGAGGTGATCCATGTAACGCTGAGCTTCTTCAACCGCATCTGAGTCGTCCTCATCTTCAGATGCAACAAAGTCATTCAAACTGTCGTCAGAGTCCATCTCGTCAGAATCATCATCATCATCATCATCATCATCATCATCATCATCATCATCAGAATCGGAATAATATCGTTTTCCATTCGAGGATGAGTGATAGTTTGGCGGACGCTTTGTGCCATATGAGGGTGGACGTTTGGTGCCATACGAAGGAGGGCGTTTGGTTCCAACTGAAGGCGGACGCTTTGAGCCGGTCGTTGGTGGTCGCTTCGTTCCCGTTGATGACATAGATGGTGGACGCTTAGAACCCGTAGTGGGAAGAGATCCTGGCGGCCGTTTGCTGCCTGTGGTTGGTGGTCGTTTGCCAGCAGTTGTTGGACGTTGAGAGCGGGGAGGCTGTGGAGCAGGTATGCGTGCAGGAGGTTGCTGTGGAGGTTGTTGCGGAGGTTGCTGTGGAGGTTGCTGTGGAGGTTGTCTGCGAACAGTTGTAGTAGGAGCATTTGCAGATGTAATCGGCGGTCTCGGCCGCTGTAAAGGTTGTTGTTGTTGTGGCTGTGGTTGCTGTTGTGATGGTGGTTGCTGTTGTTGTGGTGGTTGCTGATGCTGTCTTGGTACAGGCTGAGGATGCACTGGACGGCTGGGTGGCAGCATAGATGATGGATCTGTGCGTCTTCTAGCAATAGCATGTGTACTACCACCATTTGCTGGTAACCGTGGTGCCGGATTGACTGGTTCTGCAACTCGTCTTCGTTTTGGATCAGGTGGAGGCATGCTCAATGCTTCATCGTTTCGTGGTCTTACTCGCGTTGCGGTCCCATTTGGCACCGTTGATCGTCTAGGAACAGCTGAGTCGCGCTGTGGCTGTGACAGCTGTGACAGCTGTGATGGATGTTGCTGATGATACTGTTGCTGATGCTGTTGTTGTTGCTGTTGAGGTCTCACAGCTGATGAAGTTGTCTGTCGGCGTTCTGGAACAGCAGATGTGGATGATGGAGCAGACAATCGTGCTGGCCGAGTCGATGGTGCAACTGGATTTGCAATCGGCCGAGCTGGAGGAGCCGCTGCTTGTGTTGCTGGTTTTCGTTGAACCGCAGTACGGCCAGTCATCTCTCTAACCATCTTCTCAATAACACTCGGTTTCTTTGACTTTGGTTTCGCAACTGGTCTTGCATTCACTGTGGCTGTTGTGGATGCTGTTGTGGATGCTGCCACAGTGGCTCGCCTTTGTGTAGGTGCTGAGGATGTAGCAGCTGTTGTAGCTGATCTGGATGCCTGAGCTTGTGGCTTTGCTGATGGAAGTTGGACCGCTTCGTCTTCTGCCATATATCTAGCAGTCCGTGGCGACCGCTGAGAGCTTGGAGCTGTCGTTCTCGGACTTGGTCTGGCAGTGGATGCTGCAGGTAGTGACTTTCGCTGTGGCGCCGGAGTTGGGTCTGCAGCAGGTGGACGTGGTCTCGCTGGCACTGATAGCCTCGATGAATCGCTCAATCTTTGAGCAGCTGGTCTTGATGGTCTCTGTGCAGCGGGCTGCGTCTGTGCCACAGATTGCCTCTGCTGCGGTGCCGTTCGTAATGCTGGTGAAGTTTGTCTTCGTTGCTGCCCCAGAATCGCCGATAGCTCTTTCGAAATCATTGGCGGCTGTCTCGTTAAAGACTGCGTAGCAGCTGTCGATGAAGTGGAAGCAGTCGGCCTCTTGGGTGCTACTACAGTGGAAGATGGTCGAGCACGAGCGGCTGGTACAGCCTCCTGTCTGCCAGATGCTATTGTGCTGATTGGTGCTCGTGAACCTACTGCAGAATGTGAATTCAACGCGACAGGAGGTCGTCGATCATCCATAACAGCCCGTTTTCTCGCAACTGTAGAAGAGGCAGATGGAGCAGTCACTTTCGCGGATACAGTTGATGCTGAAGATGAAGACGATGTACCTGGTGGTCTCTTTCCAGCTATTGTCTTCATTCCAGTTGTACTTTGTCGCAATGGATGTGGCAGTCTGGAGGACGATGATGTGCCCGGTTCCGAATGTCGCGACCTGGATGTAGCTGCAATACTGGCTGATTGAGATGGAGCAGGACCGAACCTCTGCGGGTGAACATGCTCACGTGAGCTGCTGACACCGCTGGATGGTGCATTTCGGTATCCATATCCAGCTGTGGATGTAGCGGTGGTCGTGTGCCGTCGAGGATCAACTCGATCTCCTCCTTTAACTCGAGCGTCTGGCACCATCTTCGAGCAGAGCCAGCCGATGAGTACAAAGGGAAGCGCTCGTTCAGTTTCTATATAAAGACAGAGTGGGGGAGGGGGTGTGATATAGAGTGGGAGGCGAAGACTGGAGCGTAACAGCTTCAACGACGATGAAGGAAAGCAGACTTGCTGTCGTCGCTATCGTCGTTGTCACTGCGGTTGTCGCTATGGTTGTCGCTGTCGCTGCGTGCACAAAACGAGAGTCCACTCTTCCCCAAACCCGAGAACGCTTTCGTCAAGAATCGCGAAATAATAATCCCTTTTTAAGCACACACACACAATGTATAACGCAGCAGGCTTGTTACGGTCAAACAGCAACGTCAATCGAGGTCGATCTGCGCTTGATCAGCCAGCAACGACAGCAACAGCAACAAGTGGTCTCAAACGCAAGCTTGATCTCGATGAAAACTACGACGCTCTTGATGACGATGATGACGAATACAAAGCTACCGATAACGATAACAATAACAATAACTACAACACTGACGGCGACGATGACGACAACGACAATGGTGACGATGATGACGATGACGACGATAACAATGGTGATGGCAAGGATAACCGCCGCAACATTGATAACGACGATAGCGATATGGATGATCTCCCATTGAGCCGAACAGTTGCACCTGGAAAAGGCAAGGGCAAAAGCAAAGCACCTGGTGCATCTTCATCGAAGGGAGCCGATTTTTTGCAGGAGATGTTTGGATTTGGATTTGGTGTTGGTGGAGGCGGTGGAGCAGCTGGTGGCAGTCTCGGAGCACTCGCTGGGTTTGACTTTACATCAATCGGCCTGTCTGCTGAAGACTTTGGCGGTGACGAGGCAATGGATGGCGGGATGGGTGCCGTGCAGCAACAGTATGCAAGCAATGGACAAAGACAAGTACTAACTAGAGGTGGACGTGTTCCTGGACGAATGGTTGATTTAACGGATCTGCACTCCTATGGCCACGCTCAGAATCCCTCGATTTTGAATCCATATGGTGCCGAAATGGTTCAGCTGGCATCGCTCGATAATGACATTCGCCAAACACTTGTTAATCAGCTGGATGATGAAGTTCAGCAGAGGTACCAGGCATACAGAACAGCAACGCTGCACAAGGGAACAATGAAGAAGCTACTGACTGCATTGCTAGATCAAACACCAGCCAATACGTTGATATTCGTGATGGCTGGCTTAGGCAAAGTGTTTGTGGGTGAGATTGTGGAAATGGCGTTGAGAATTAAGAAGCAACAAGATGATGGTAGAAAGGAGGCAAGAAGAGAGCACCGATTACAGCAGAAGCAAGCAGCTCGCAAAAATGATGAAGATGTAGGTAAAGACAGTGATGAGGATTTTGTAAATGATAGCTCAGACGATGACGATGCCAATGATAACGAAGAGAACGATACACCGTTGAGACCAGAGCATTTGAGAGAGGCATACAGACAATATCGGCTAAAACAAGTGCATAAACAACCCTCTCTAAACCCGCGAAGACGAGTCTTTTAGTGTCACAAAACAAGTATAAACAAACTAGCAAACAAGCAAACTAGCAAACAAGCAAACAAACAAAAAGCGTGTATTTCTTTTTCTAACTCTCCTTTTGATAGCTTCCTCAATTTGCTTTTCTTAGTGTCAACAAATATGCTAGCGATAAAGGCTGCTACAACAACACTCGAGAACGAACTGTGCCTGCGTATATTGGGCCACCTCGCGTCCGCGACCGTGTCACAGCTGCGCCAGATCCTTCAGCTATTTGAAGATCAGCCGCGCACGAAGCTCAGTCCGTTCCGTTTCCTCGATCTGCCGCGCGATCTGCGCGAATACATTGCTGAGAGGTTCTTCACACAGAGCGATGCTGCCAAGGTCCTCACAGTCAACCGCACATTCTCTGAGCTCTTTACCAAGTCTATCTGGCGCAATATTGAGCTTACTGGTGTTACATTGCGTGGCCGTGAAGTACCTCATTCCCTGTTTAAATGTGGTCGACTTGTCCGCCAACTGGCGATCCGTTCAATTGCTCCGTATTTCCACATGCCTGGCTATTTCCCTACTGTTCAGCATGTTAGCTTTACTCTCTGCTCTGGCACCACTGACATGTTTGCAGTTAACCTGGAGTATATGAGCAACTTACGTCGCGTTACAATGACCATTACTGGTGAGTCGGCAGGTCATGCGGGCACTGCGGCCAACTGGATTAATAATCAGGGACGAAGTGGTCACGTCTTGTTGATTCATTTGTCTGCTAGCCATGATACTAATAATTGGCGGTCTATCCACGCTTCGTTGGCCACTCTACTTGGCTCCGTTACAAACACGAAGCGCATTCGGCTGGATTTGGCAACACTCGAGGTTTTACCTACTGAGATTGCTCCACTGCTACCCCAAGTTCTTGTCTCTCTGGATATCTGCCAAGTTAAACCAGATCGTTGCCATGGTAAGCTGAACAAGCAAGTCTTTGGTGGTGAGGAAGCACCAGTCTTCCCACACCTGTGCAAACTGCGCCTCCAGGCGTGTTGCAACAATCCCGCTGACTATGACTTCTCAACGTTCAAGCCCGATAGATTCCCGGTACTCACCGATATATCAATTGGCTGTCGCGCTGCTTCATGCTCTGAACAAAGTCAGTTGCCACTTGCAACCATATTTGCAAATCAACCATGGCCATCTATTACAACGCTTAAGTTCTTCGGCCAAAGCACACCCGTTCCAGATCTGCATCTATATCTCAAAGCGATGCCAAATATTCAAATCTGTCATCTGGTGAAGATGGCTGACTTCAAATTGGACTTCATTACAGCCGAGCTAAAGTGTGTTCAGCAACTCAATATTGATGGCGGCAACTGCTCATCAGATCAAGCTTTCTATCCATTGCCACAGCTCAAAAAACTAATGATTAGTAATATGGTATTTGGCGGTGCTTCTTTCCCTCAAATTATCGCAATGTCTCCACGGCTTACAAGTGTAGAGTTCACACACTGTAGTATGCGCAGTGCAGCCGTTGACTTGCTCAAAGGAATCGATGCACCTCAGGTGAAGCATCTCAAAATCAACGAGTCTCGAGCAAACGATGATCTAAAAATCGACCCTGCAATTGGCATTTTCTCGAATTTGGAAGTGCTTGATATTCGAAATGTAGTCAATGAGCGCAAGCTCGGAATGTTAAAGTACTGTCCCAATCCCACAATTTTAATTTGAAGTTATCACCTTTTCTTTTTTAATACTAACCTCAGTCACTCCTTATAAATGAGTGCAGTGTTCATCAATAGTTGTTGTATTCAGAGTATCGAAAAGGATTAAAAAAAATTGGCAAACAAAGTCAGGTGAAATCGAAAGATAAGGAGATCAGTCGTGAAAAAATGTAGTGGTTATGGAGGGAGTGGGAAATCAATCTTTTATGCCGAAAAAGGCTAGTGAGGGTGGAATCAGTTTTGAGTGTGTGAGTGAGTGAGTGATGTGATGTGATGTGATATTGGGGGTGGGGGAGGTGACAAACCAAGAAAAGAAAAATGGCAGCAGAAAGCATTTAAAGAGACTTGATGGCCTTGCGTGCCCACAGAGCAGTGTCTCGCAGTTCCGGATCACCGTGGTTCGCCCGAGCCTTCTTGATGAAAGAAGTGACCCATGCCTGCTGGAAGGCAGCAACATACTGAGGACCAGCACCACCGCCGAGCTTGAACAGTTCTGCAATGTCACCGAGCAGACCAACAATGCTGCGCTGGATGAATGGCTGAACATCATCCTCGACAGCCAATCGCTGCAGCAGGCTGAAGATGGACTCAAAGTGTGCGATGATCAGCTGGGCAGCAACATTGCTCACTGCACCAACGCCACCGGCGCCAGGTTGGCCGCCGACATCGACTGGCTTGAAACCCTGGATGATGCCAATGTAGGCAGACAGAACATCGCCACGCAGAGTCATGATTTCATCGTAGCTGTCGACGTTATCTGGATCAACACCGAAGCAAGCATTGGAAGCTTGCTGCAGGAGCTCCAGAATTGGCTGCAGGTACTTCTCGAAGGCTGGGCCAATGCTCTGGGCAATGTCGCCAACGGTGGAGAGAGTAGCAGACTTGTTCAGCATGCTAGTGTGAGCAGACTGGCCCATTGCCTGGACCAAGAGGTTCATGAGCGAGTCGGAGGTAGCCTCTGGGACATGAGTGCCGCATGCACGGTACACGTCGCTGGTGACACCAACGGCAATGCTGTACAGGTGGTTCTCCTCAGTGCGCTCGAGACCAGAAACCAGGAACGGAGTGAGGTGCTCAATGTAGCGGGCAAATTGAGTGTCCAGAGCAGTGGCAACTGAGCCGATGGTAAGCAGGGCATCCTCGGCAATGCCAACAGCAGAGGAGCGGTCGACGCTGTTCAAGCTGTTCATCATGCCCAGCAGGAGCTCCATGACTCTGTCGGCGATCGGTGCAATCTCCTTGCCAGCGCGTCTGGTGATGGTCGAGAGCAGGTTGCAGAGCGAGCTCAAGTTGTCAGCCATGTTCTGGCCCTCCTCGACGGATGAAATCTTGGAAAGGTGGGTAATGGTGCCAGTCATGCGGTCCAGAGTGGCAGCGGCAAGCTTCGAAATGACTGGCATGCAGTCTGCAGCAGCGTACTCAACCAGCTGCTTCATGGCCTCGTAGGCAGAGCGGCGGAAGTGGGCGTTGACGGCCGAGCGTTCAGTGACCTGGACGAGAGCGCTCAGGATTGGCTCGTAGTACTGCGACATTGGGAAGGTATCCAGGTCTTGGCTGGTGCCCTCGCTAACCTGGATGGTCAGATGGATGATAGAGAGACAGCAGCTGATGCCGACACGGTGTTCATCGGCAAGACCAGTGACCAGAACGTGCAGAACAGGCTCGAGGGTGGAGTCGGGCTTGATGGCCTCAGGCACAAACTTGCAAACACGGCCAAGAGTCCAAGCGGCGGTATCCTTGACTTGGGTCGATGGATCCTTCATCAGCTCGACCAGCACTGGCAGAGCCTGGTTGACAAATGGCAGCAAAACGTTGGTTTCGGGGCCTTCCAGGATAGAGCCAAATGCCATGACGGCGGCCTCGCGGTTCTGCCACTTCTGATGGCGAATGTTGCCCTCAATGAATGAAATGACGAATGGAACAATGGCGTTGGCGGTGACCTGGGCAAGGCTGGCCAAGCAAGTGGCAGCAGCCATGGCGGTAGTGAAGTCGTCCTCGTCATCATCCTCATCCTGCTCAGTCAAGCGCACAACCAAAACCTCGCACAGCTCCTTCAGCATGGAGCGTGCAAAGCCGTGGACTGTGTTTGGAGCAGGGCGGCCTTCGTACTCAGCCTCCATATTCTCGGCGATGAGGTCTTGCTCAACCTCGCAAACGGTGGTCCAGAATTCCAAACCTTGCTTGGCGACATTCTCCTCAGTAGATGTCAGGGCACCAAGCATCAAGCCATTGAGAGCGCGCTCCATGTACAGAGACATGTAGCTGTAGTAGTGCTCGACAATGCTGACAAGAACCTGGTAGGCGAGAACCTGGGTCTCAGTGTCTGGCAATTGAGTGGCCTCGCAGACAACCTGCATGATGTAATTGCGCTCCTGGTCACGGCTAAAGTTGGAGCTGATGAATGGAATGCTGTTGCTGAGGGCATTGAGAGCAGCGCGACGCACTTCGACGGTGGGCTCGGAAGAATGAGCGCCACGCACAACAGTGGTCAGGACCTGGTCACTGTATGGGGCAAGCACCTCAGGGCTAATGTCATGAGTGATGTAGCCCAGAGTGGAGATGGTGTTGAGCCGCAGACCGGCATTGTCAGCGGCGTCCATATTGCTGACGAGGCCGCCAATGAGCTCGGTCCAGTGCTTCTGGGGCAGCTCGATGCGGGCAATGGCAGAGACGGCGGAGGCAGCGGTGTTACCAGCCTTGACCACTGGAGAGCCGAGAGTGGCGAGCAGGTTCTGCTTGATGCTTGTCCGAGTCGGCTCTGGAATTGATGTCCACTTGGTTACTTGCTTCTTCTGCTGGGACTCGACGTTGGATGAAAATGTGTTCTTGAGAGCAACGCCAGCCACCAGGCGCGCGTCGATCACCTCTTGCTCGCTACTCAAGACGCGGGACAGATCGAGACAGCAGCCGGCAAGGTCGGCATTGGAATACTGCTCGAGCTTTGCTGTTGCTGCGACACGGATGTTCGCGTCGTTGTGGAGAGTCTCCAACAGGGTCTGCGAGAAAGACATCAGACGAGGATCTTGTGGAGGGCGAGAGGAAGGTGAAGAGGGGGGGTGAGAGGCTAGCTGGAGTTGTCTCTGGGTGCTGTAGATACTGATTGAGTGTGTGGTCTTGCTTACGACGATCGAAAGCGGTATTTTGTGGAGTGTGTTTGCAGTGATGCGAGTGTAGAGGAAAAGGCAAAGGGAAAAAGGCAGGGCAGAGTCAGTCAGTTCAGCACACAAGGGGAGGCGAGGGGGCAAGGCGAGAAACACACGCACAAGCACAGCAACCAACACAGCAACCACAACCACTACAACCAAGCCAGAAAGCTCACCAAAAAATAAATAAAAAATGAGCACAAAAACGACCAACAAACCACTTTGCACTTGGTTCGAGATACCTCATTGGAGACTACATGGCAGCATCTGTTCTTCCCCCAATAACAAACAAACAAAAAGTAAACAAACAAACACATGCTGCAGTGAACATGCTGTTTGTTGTTGCTGTTAATAAAAATATATATCAGATTGTACAGTTCATCTATCCAATATGCGCAGAATCTCAGCTGCCGTTCTACGCTGGTCTCGATACTGCTCACACATCAATTGCACGGCATTCACTAATAAATGATGACTGTGAGCAGCTGCTGTATCAGTGACGCTGTTAAACATTACTTGCAGCGACATTCCCAGACTGTACACATCCGCGCGGCAGTCGCACCAGCCGTCATAATCCTCTGGCTGCTCAACTTCCGGTGCCATATACCTAGTAGTTCCACATCGATCGCTCGAGTTGTGGCGGCCATCGCCAGCTCTTCCATAGCGGGCAACGCTGAAATCGAAAATGGTCCAGCACTGCCGAGTGTGACTCCAGCCGATGTTGCTTGGCTTAATGTCCATATGTACAAGACCGCGCTCAGCAAAGAACACCAGTCCGGCTAACAGTTGCTGAGCACACTTGGTGGCACCTTCGAGTGTTTGCTGATGTGGCGATTTGTGGAATTCCGTGTCAAGCCATTCCAGTAGCATCACATAATTATGACCATCCAGCACGCGGCTCCTTACTAGTTGAACAACATATTTGCAGTCTTGTAATCCAGCTATGATGGCAGGTTCATCCGAGCCACCGCTGTGTGTGGCGAACACTTTGGCGACAACTACGACACTATGGCCAGAAAAAGTGCGAGCTCTTTGTGATATTGTGCAACCAACGTCGTTTGATGAATAGTCGTCGTAGTCTCGCGGATGTTCGTGGCATTCTGGTGGTCTGACATCTCGTAGTCTCGAAATATCTACCATGGCACTGGCAAGCTTCTGAGCCCTTTTCCTACTACAGTTGAATGTATTATTTCTGTCTACAGGTTCATAAACTGCAGAGTCAATTGATGATTGTCGCATTGTTTGATTGCAAGAGTATTCGAGATGCTGCCTTTGTTGTTCTTGCTGCTGCTGTTGCAGTAAAGGGAAGGTCGTCTGAGTATAGCTGTTTGACCTGGAGATACCAATTGGCTCATCACGGGTCGGCAACACCGCAGTAAGTGACGCATTGGGATTAAAAGCCAAAGTTGAAGTTGAAGCTGAGGTTACTGCTGACTCTTCTTTACTTCCACAAGTGCTCATCAAGAGCGTCCGCAGCTCATCTGTCACGACTCTTTGTTGCAAGCGAGTTGTTCCAAGTTTGTCATCTGCCTCTGTGTGTCCAGCGTTCATCTTGTGCTGACTGGTTGAGTTTGAGTGTGAGTTTATTTGGTATCGCCGTGTGAGGGAAGAGATACTCACACCCGGTGCACAACTTTCATCAGACTCTCACCAATGACGTAATTAGGACATTTAAAGTCAATCTAATAACCTATTTGAATAGATATGAGTGATTGAACCTAAACTAGGTCTTGGAACAGGATGTTAAAACAGTAATAGAATCAGTTTAATAAAAAGAGTTTATTACTTTAGCAGGTGCGTTCCTCGCGGCGCATGCACCAGAACAGCGTTGGCCAGCTTGAAATGTTGCCCCAGCCTTCGCTGTCCACGCATTGCGCAAACGAGCGATCCTGGCTGTACACCATATAGGTAACATAAGGGTTGTTGGAACGGACCGAGAACTGGCGACCGTCGAGGGTGTGTCCAAACTGTCCCATCTGCAGCAGACCGCTATCGCACGAGTCGATGGCACCTCCAAAGTTACGCGCGCTGTAAACGAGAACAGTAGAGAACGCAGATGGGACCGCTGCGAGGATAGTGGCAGTGACGGCAGCAGTAGAGAGCGTAACCTTCATCTTGTAGTTGCTTGGGATGTTAAGCAAGGCTTATGGAAAGAGGAGGAGGAGGAGGAGAAGCGATGTCTAATGATGTTGTAGCTTTAGAAGAAACAATGGCAAATGCAGCGAGCATCGGATGGGGATTTTATACCATCACAATTGCGAAGCAGCTATCAGAGAGTGTCTTTGGGAGGGAGCAAGCGACCGAGGAGCTGATGTGAGATGAAGATACGAACGCGTCTCGGTGGACAAGTTTTACATGATTTGGCTGAGACCACAAGCATGCTGTATCAAGAGGTTGTTCCCTAAAACGATGGTTGTACAGCACAGATGCGCCTCTTCTTTACTTGATGTTCTCTCAGTATGCGCTAGAGCCAAGACATTACATCACTTAATTAATCGTAAAAGAAAAAAGGAATCAACGAGCACTGTCCCTTGCTTCCGCAGTATACAATGAAATATCTCTCATGACATGATGAGAAGCATTGTTACACAAAACACGAAAGTCCGTCTTGATTGTAGTATGTTGTTTCCAACTGTAGTGTTGATTTAAGATGTTGCCGCCGCAATCGATTAAGAACCATCTCTAAAGACTCTCTCTATCTCTATCCTTTTCTCTTTGTTCGCACTTGTAGCCAACAAAACAGTGCTTTGACAGAGAGTGCGCAGTCAAGGATGAGAGAAAATGCCGTTTATGGATATTACTTCCAACGCGGATTGGTGATGTTGTCTCCGCTAAGGCGAGCAGTGATTGAGTGTCTTAGCAAATCAAATCGCCAGTGAAGCTTGATTGCAATCAGCCAAAAGTCTCTGATTGTGAGTAGGATGTCAAACGCGGTGTATAAATATCCACCACCCAGCAACAACCATGTCTTTCATTCAAATCGACAGTATCACCAGTCAAGCAACTTATCCGCACATTCATACTCTCTCTTTTTCTCTTTCTCTCCTACAACCCTCACCATCATAACCCGCACTTAAAACTTTCCTAGCGTCTCCACCAAGATGAAGCTCTCCACTGTTTCTGCTGCTGCTGTCGCCCTCCTTTTTGCTGCCGTTCCTGCCGTCCGCTCTGCTGTCACCGTGTACAGCCAAACTAACTTTAGAGGTGCCACAGACTATTGCGGTGGACCCGAATTTGACTTCGTTTACCCGTTCCAACATACCATCGACGGCAACCAGTACTCTATCAAGTCTGACAATTACTTGTACGAGGTTTATACCAAGGACATGAAGTACATTGCTTGCGTTGATACCCAAGGCTGGGGGAACATTGCAAGCTGGCAAACGGTGTACTACTGTGTCAAGACTCGTCGCACAAGCTGCTAAACAATTTGCTTCATTTTCAATTCTTTTGTCAAGGCGTTTGGCTCTGTCAACTACACTTAAACTATTAGATGATAGGATCAAATGATATCATTTTTGAAAACAGCGCGATTTGGTTCGTTTTAACAAAAAGTTACATTGCAAAAGGATATGAGAGTTATATATGTTTTTACTGAGAATCGGTATCAGCATACCAGTCAATTTTGTGTTTAAACTCTTCCCAAAGGGAATCGTACGGCTCTGCAGGTTTCCTCAAGCTAATGATCGCTATTCTTCCAGACGATAGCCCAACGTCACTACCGCCTACTGGACCTTCTCTCGAGTTTGAGCCCAGTGTTAACGCAGTCAACTCGGCTCCACCAGCTTCGAACTCAATCTGCATGCCCAGCTTATCGAATCCCAGCACTTTTCTACCGTAATACTCGGAGAGTCGATTCGGAATGCCCAGTAACCGTACTACATCGTTTTCTGACATTTTGCGAGTCAATCCATATGGCAGCACTCCAGAATATGCACTCATTCTTGATGTCATATTGCTCGCCGTAATCGAGTTGATTCCGCTTCCAATTGTGGATTGCAATGGTGTTGACGGGTACAGCATCCCATTCATCGCACTGCCACCACCACCACCGCCAGTGGCATTACCAGTTGCCACACTTGCCCATGACACTCTTCTCAAGACCTCGTTTCCAGCGACCATACCACTTGCACTGGCTGCATTTGCCGCCGCAGCTACTGTTCGAATCGACGGTGGATGCACAAACAGATTCACGAGAGTCAGTTCTCGTTTTGACGAAGGAGGCTGTTCACCGCGATACAGGTACTTGACACTTTCGAAATGGTACAAGATGCCGTGCCGTGGATAAACGCGAACAAATGTGCAGCATGTTGGACTGTAGACAATGCGAGACGTTTCGGGGTTTTGGTACCGAGTGCCAGAAGGATACGAGCGCAGCAGTGTGGTAGAGCGGCGTTTGGTTCCATTGCCGTTGGTGCCGTTACTGGCTGCCGTGTTGCCATTGATACTGTTGCGCGCGCTTGCACCACCACCACCGCCATTTCCATTTCCATTTCCGTGACTGTGACCGTGACCGTTTGTGCTGCCATTGCTGGTCGATGCATGTGCTACCACTCCAGTGATACCGTTTCCGTTACTTAAACTCGCGGATACGCCAACTGTAGCTGCCGATATCGGACTGTCGGGAATGCTGATTCCGTTGAGTGGGTTATACCCGGCTTGAATGGATGTGCGCGGTGACAGTGGTGATGTTGCAAACGACATGAGGTAGTTGTCAATGTGGCTCTCAAAAGCCGCGTCGTCGGCACAGGTGCCGAACACATGATAGAATGGGTGCAGAGTGCGATACGGTGTCTCCAGCATCCTAGCCTGCAATTGTGTAGCTGCTGCTGCTGTCGATGCTGCTGTTTGCTGATTAAGCGTGGAGGCAGTGAAAGAGAGGTGCGCGCGTGTGCTGCGAGAGTAAGCTGTACAGAGACAGAGTGTGTTCGTGTTTGCCAAGGCGAAACAAGTCGGAAGAAGAAAGACAGCGAAAAAGGTTCCTGATAAAGCGAGAGAGTGCGAAGCACTGGTTAGGGCTGCGTTCCTCTCTTTAGTGTGCAGACAGGTTGCCGATGGATATGACAGAGTATGCTGCGTGCACGCGTGTGTGTGTGTGAGTATGAGTGTGTAACCGTTTGCGAACGAAGAAGGAAGGAAGAAGAAAAAAGATGGAATAGAATGGAACAGAATGGAAAGAATAGAGGTTCGCAATCGGAACAGCGGAAGCAAGAAGTGGAAACGACGTGAATGAGTGTGTTTGAGCTCGCTTTGAGTGTGTGTGTGTTGCTGTATTTTTCTTCGGTTGTCGAAAGCGGAAGAAACTGCGCCTCGTTTCTTCGGAAGGTGGGTGGGTGAGTGAGTTGGATTATGAAGTTCGCAAGACAGGCGAAGGGGGAGAGCACGAGTGTGATTGACGACGCTTGTGCACACTAAAACCAAAAAAAAAAATCGGATCGGAGTTTTTTGTCTTGAGATGACAGCTAAAAAGGAGAGAGAGAGAGACAAAGAGGGAAGCGCAAACACCAACAGCCGCAGCAAACCATTCTGTTGCAGAATCTTGACATTCTTGCGTGCATACACTCTACAGCTTCGCACAATGTCATAACAATGACAGAATCGAGATCACCACTTCATGCATTACCCCTCTCCCCAAGTGATATTGGAAATGACATTGGTTAAAACGAAAGAAAAAGATAGAGAGTATTTATTTACGGCGATTCCAAAAGCGCTTGCGTTGGCCACTGCTTCCACCTCCAGATGATTGCAGGTGCTGCTGCTGTTGCTGACTCATTTGAGACGATGATGATGACGGCTGATGTGGTGCAGGACTTGGTTCTCTGCGATGATACTGGTGATGGTGTTGCTGAGGGTGATCCAGTCTCGGCCGCTTTGCGTCATGTCGATCGTAACGGGAGTCATCATCTCTCATATCACCGCCACCACGACTGGATGTCTTTGATGAACTCGCGCCGTGGTCTGGATATCGACTTCCACCTCCGCGTCCGTGATGAGTGCCACGGTCTGAGCGGTCTGAGCGGTCTGGTGGGGCTGGAGTTTGAGCAGCTGAAGATACAGCAGATGATACGCGGCTTGAACTGGCCACTTGCTGCACATTCTGCGGGGATGGCTGCTGCTGCGATTGTGTATGTTGCCTGTGCTGCTTGTACTGGTCTCTTTGGCTCCCTGACTGTTCATGAGCAGTACGCGATGGCGTCGATGTAGATGCAGCCGAACGGCCATCGTATCTGCTTGATGAAGATGATGAAGACTGCTGCTGCTGCTGTTGCTGTGGTTGTGACAGAGGAGACATTGGACCAGTCGAACGCGAGTCAGTGGAGTCCTCTTCACGTCGTCTCTTTGTACCAGATGGCGTTGTTGTTGTTGTTGTTGTTGTTGTTGTTGATTGCTGTGCGTGTGACTGCTGTTGCTGAGTGCGACTTGATGTGGTAGACGAAGGGGCTGCAGTGCTCGATGATGAAGATGGCTCATCTCTTCCGGTGCGTCTTTCGCGCGATGCGCCTCTTCCGCTACCTGTGCCGCTACGATGTGATTGACGCTCATGAGACACATCACGTTTTTGTGCTGTTGCTGATGACGTAGCAGATGAACCACTGGCTGCTGCAGTTGTGGATGATTTCTGGGATGTACCGGATACGCCACGGTCATCACGTCGGCTGGAATCGCGACCTTGGTCTCTGCCGCTGGACCGATCGTGGTCACGCGGTGCATCGCGCTGCGGAGCATCACGGTCACGGGCACTACTGGAGCCGCGGTTGTCTGTACGGTCCCCATTACGACCACGGTCACCATCACGTTCACTTCGATCACGCGTCGCTGCAGCACTGGATGATGACGACGCTGTTGAAGTTGATGCTGGAGCCTTGTCACGACCATCGCGCTCACGGCTATCGCGAGTATCTCTGCTATCTCGAGTATCTCTGCTATCACGGCTGTCTCGGTTGTCTCTAGCATCACGCGTGTCTCTGCTATCTCTGCTATCTTTGCTATCACGAGTGTCACGGTCATCTCGATTGCTGCGGTCTCGAGCAGAAGCTGCTGTTGAGGAGCCACTCGGCGTGCTTGTAGATGCGCTTCCAGATGCCGTGTTGGATTCTGTCCGGCGGCTGGTTGATGCTGTCGTCGATGGCACAAATGGCTTGGCTGTTGCGGACAGTTTCGCTGAAGCAGATGCTGTTGACGATGCTGAGGCTGATGATGTCGATGTAGCCTTGGTGTCGCCACTTTCCGCAGAATCCTTTGAACGAGTCGGTGCCAGTGCTGGTGCTGGTGAAGGTGATGGTTTTGGCTTTTGTTTGGTCTGTGGTTGTGGTTGTGGCTTCGGCTGTGGTTTTGGTGGTTCTGGTAGCCATTTGAATGCATTTTGACTGATTCGAGCGTCGCTGTGTTTGTTCAGGAACTGCTGGCATCTGTTGGCTAATGTAAACAAGTCGGTCTTGCCTTCGAGCTTGCTTGTTGAGATGACATCGGCAATCAACTGATCCAGAGCATCGCCCATTGTGGTAACCAGCGGGAAGCTTTGCTCGAGAGCTGACAGAACCAGAATGGCACTGCGAGTTTGCATAAACTCATTGGACTTCATACAGTGCGAGATGGCATTGTGAAGACTCATGTGCAGCTCATACACATAGGCGCTGAAGGTCTTGTGGCTCATGGCAATGCGCACAGTCTGTGGAGCGGAAACAGGCTCTGGTGTCATGGCAGGAGTCTCAGAAACATCTGTTGAGACAGCAGGAGACTCTGTAACAATGGTGACAACAAGTTCAGGTGTAGTCGCATCTGGCTCGGATACAAGTGCTGGAGATTGTTTTGGAGGCACTGGAGCGTCTTGCTCATCTGTTTTCAGCTTGAGACCCAAGTCAAATTCAGTGATGCCATCAGAATCGAGTGGCGGCGGTGACAGTGATGTTGATGATGTTGATGATGTTGATGATGATGCTGATACAGTGGCAACGACGACATCTGCTTCAGAGCGTGCTTGCTGAACAGTGTCATGTGCTTCGTAATCCTCATGATCATTAGATACAATGTCCATATCCGACTCTTCTGGCATTGCCAACACTGGCGCTGGTTGTGCTGTTTCATCGGCAGTTGATTCTGGTGATGTCTTGGCCACCTCAGCGAGTGAAGTAGAGGGAATCTCAACGAGGGCTTCTTCCTGAGGAGCACTATTGGATGGCTCTTGCTTCTCGGCTGTCTGCTGAGGAAGTGGTTCAACATTCTTCATTTCGGTGAATAGAGGCCATTGACGGCCAGCGACACATTCCTTCTCATACAACTTTGGATCGGCACGCCAGCGCAAGAGTTGCTCCATAACAGACGCAATGAATCGACCATAGTTGAGAGTCTCAAACTCAGTCATTACAAACAAGCGCTGCTGCATCTCAGTGGTATCAAACAACAAAGACACGAACTCTTGTAGAGGGAAGTGGGGACCAGTGAATGAGGCAGAGACAGAGGCAGAAGCAGAAGCAGAAGCAGAATGTGGTTCATTTGTCATCAAAGTGAGGAATTTTGAGCAGAAAATGGAGTCGGTTGCAGAGAATACCATTCTTGGATAGAAGCAATGATACAGCAGAGCCTGTGCACGCTTCTTCATCAGTTCACTTACTGGAATCTGGTCGATATCCATTGCATCATTATCATCATCATCCACATCGGTTATTATTGAAGACAACGTAGTGCCTAGCCAGTTATTTTTCATTTTGTCCAAAAATGCAGTGATTCTGGCACAATGAGGAATCTGGTTAGTTCGCTCCTTTTCCATTAGATCAATATTGTTTCGAGCACGTTCTCTTTCCTTGATAAACATTTTATTCGAGCTAATTGTTGAGTCTGCCTTTTCAATCAGCTTTATCAATTTCTGCTGATTTGCTATTTCAGAATTGTACTGATTAATTGGAATATGAACATCGTATAAATCCAATCCCCAGAAGACCAAATACAGCTGTGATGAAAGAATACCTGAGGAAAACACGCTTGAATCGGCAATAGCGTGTGAGATGTCAGATGCAAAAGGTGCCAACTGTGTGGATAACTCGTTGCCGTCTGAAGCTTCATTCAATGCATAGGGCAATAATGCACGACGGATACGAGGTCTGGCCATGTACAATGCAGCTTCGCTATCAATCTGTAGCTGGTTAACAAGTTTATCCAACGTCGGTACATTGGAATCATACAAATTAGCATCGTAGGAGCCAGTTAAGACACCAATGTACTGGACCAGCACATTCTGTACATAGTCAAATTTGCTAGCCAATAGTTTCAGTGGTCTCATCTCGCCAGAATCTGCCATTTCAAATACGCAAATTTGACGCAATCTAGCAAGTAATATTGCGAGAGACATTGCTGTGCCAGACTGTGTTAATGCATGAGTAAATCTGCGGAGAGCATCATGAGCACTGCGGCTGTTTGCAAGAGCAGTTGAATACTCATGCATTGCATTCATTGCAGAGTTCAATTGAGCTGATGGTGCATTTTTATCATCACTCATACCAACATTGTAATTACTGCGGAATCCTCCATAATATCCACCACCGCCACCACCACCACCACCTGGCACAGATGTGATACTAGGTGCACGTGCTGCACTAACTGCATTATGAACAATAGTCAGCACTCTCGCAACTGCGTATGACTCGGTGCGAAGAGTGGGTCCACCAGCAGATGCAATAATCTGATCTTCAGTAGCTCCTTCCTGTGATCCACCTCCGCCTCCACCTCCACCTCCGCTGCCACCAGCCGACTGAGTGCCAGAAGAGTCACCCGCGGCACAAGCGAGCTTATCAAGCAGCTCGGTGAGAACAGCCATGCTGCATGCCTCGGTTCCGTTATTGCTACTTGATGATGAAATGGATTGCTTCAGTTGAAGGGCAATGATTGTTAGCATATTGGATAGATGCTCATTCATTTCGGGGTGTTTTCTGAATAACTGAGCAATAAATGAAGCCAAAGACTGCAGCCATCCACTAACTGATACTCCATCTTCTTTTAATGGATTTCTTTTATTACTTACTAACTCATCTATAATCAAGTACATTATAGCCTCTCTTCCTAATTTAGTCATAAATCTGTATGTTTCTGCAATCAATCCAACCATGTTATCATATCTCAAGACTTGATCCAATGCAATATTGTTGACTAATAATGGATTTGAGTGAACTAATTTTGCCAACTTTCGTGAAATTGTATTCTTGGTTTCATGCGAGAATCGACGTAGCAAACCCTTGGCTGATGATTCGGCTAATTTTAATGTGAAGCGCAACTCTGGATTATCAGCCAATGAACAGGTGGAGAACTTAAGCTGACGCCACTGTGAATAAACTTGGAATCTTACAGCCAGCGGATACATTTCCAGCAAAGCGTAGATTTCATCAGCAATCCATGCATTTGATGAGCTGAAAGGAGCAGATAGCAGAGCCAGCGCAGGAATGAGATGCTTAACAATAAAGTCCAACCATTGTTTGGCACCAGTGTCAGATAGCTGATTGGATTCACAAAGAGTCATTGAACTGGAGGATCTTGCTGGACATCTCCTCATTTTGGCTACATTTTCCAAATACTTTCTACCAAGTCTGCATAGCATTGATACGGTACATGGCTCTCGTGACAGTGCAAGAGGACCAGCTTCCTCAATCCACCACACTACACTTGATAATACATCTTCCAGCTTTTCACAGTGAGGCACATGTGCGTCAGCCCAGCTCTGATCGTAAAATGCAGGAGTGTATACTGATGGATTAACAGAGATTCGAGTGTCTGGTAGTATGAGTGGAAGGATTCTGCGCTGCAAACTATCGGGTACAGCGCTGTTGCTGCCACTATTTCCATTAGCAAGATAAGGGCTGTCATTCAACGAGCGAGCACTCAAAACAACTGCTGCTGGTGGATGAGTCTCGCTGACATACAACTGGCCAATGGACTGCTTTACAATACGCATGCACAATGCACCAATCATTGGTCTTGATCTGGCAATTTTTGGTAGTCTCTTCATCATTGTGAGTGCATGTGGAATGTCACCAATGGCAAGGAGAGCAGCCAACAGGCCAACTTTCTGATTGGCTACCTGTGCATCAGTCTGCTGTGAATTAAGTCCTCCAATCGTATTACGTCCTTCTTCGCCTTTGCCTCTACCATCAGAATCACCTGCAAAGCTACCATGATGACTGGACTGACTTCTAGCTGGATGCGTTGTTGGCACTGCGCCAGGTTCAAGTTCGCCAGATTCTTCTCCTGCACCGCCAGATGAAAGACCGCCACCGCCACCACCACTACTGCTGCTGCTTACCAGAGATGTAACTGAAGATGCAGCATCAGCCTTCGTTTGCATATATTTTAGATAATCACTCCATTCGTTTTTAGCCATTTCACTATCATTAATATCAGTTGGAGCCAAAAATGGATACAAATCAGATAAGTTAATCATTCCACTTTTGATTAATTGCGCAGCCACTGCATACAAATCGTCTCCAGTTGAATATCTAAAGTTAGGTAGCTGATAATGTGCAAACTTAAATCCAAGAATTGTTGCTAACTTTGGTGTGGATGCTTGTTCCAATTCAGCTGGTGAAGTTGATAATCTAACCCATGGCGAGCGGCGCAATAAAGTCAAAAAGAACAAAGAGTCTGTAACTACAGATGTGATAAATCCATCCAAAATGATATCCAATGCACGGAATGGATCCAATGAAAAGAACCCAATCAATCCTTCAATCTCGTGAATTGTATAGTCAACCACTGATGTATAATCTGGATTTTCACTCATATCGATTACACTCGTGGCATCTTCATCATTAGTATTAGCATTAGCGTCATCGTCATCAATCATGTCGCCTTTATGCTGCTGATGTTGCTGCTGCTGTTGGTATCGTTCACGGATGGCTTTGCTAACTGCGGAAGCTATCTTCATCATTAGTATTAGCATTAGCGTCATCGTCATCAATCATGTCGCCTTTATGCTGCTGATGTTGCTGCTGCTGTTGGTATCGTTCACGGATGGCTTTGCTAACTGCGGAAGCTGAAGCTAAACCGGATGCAACCAAGGCAGATAGTTTGGCGTAGCCCTCAGATTCTTCTCTTGTCAAATTGTACTTTTGCTGTCTATAAAACATGGATGTATTGATGGCCTTTGACATTCGTTGGAATATTGGCATTGACGTAACAAGTCCTGCTGGCTCCAATGCACTCATGTCAAGTCGCTCGATCATTGTGCCACGCGGTGTGATACCGCGCTCAACAAGCACACTCACAAGTCGCATCAGTGCGCGACGAGATGTCTCCGCCGCCAATGCCGATTCACTGGAGGAAGTCTCCTCAGAGCCATCCATCGTAGTCTGAGGTGGAGGTGGAGGCGAAGGTGATTGCAGAGACTGAGGCACTGGGATGGGTGAAGTGATTCCAGTGGCTTCAGTAACACTCTGCAGAGCAACGTCCAGTGTCCAAATTGCATCTGTAATTGCTGATATCACATTGGAACCACCATCGCTCAACTTTGAAGAGGTGCTCGGACTTCCAGGTGGCGACTGCATCGATGAAGATGATGGATGATGAAGTGACTGAGTGGATGCCTTAGCTGCCATCCGAGGATTCTTGCTACACATTTCCAAAAACACTACAACCGTCTCCAGTGTCATTTCTGGCAGCTGTTTTGTACTGGATGATGTTAATAGTGGCAATAGTGAGACAGGACAGTTGACGAACCGGCTAATCAGCTCAAGCATAAACCGCTGAACATCCTCTTGCGAGTTGATAGTTCGTGAGCGTTGCAGCAAGATCGCGAGAGCATCAGCGCTGCCACTGCCACTGCCACTGCTGGGTACGTTGGCTGTTGCCGAAGACAACGAAGACGACGAAGGCAACGCCTGTGGTGGTGGCTGATCATCGCTGTGCTTAGATGCAACGTCGGCAGTGCCGTTGCCTGCTTCTGACGTCGCGTTGATCGACTCCATCACGACACAAGCAACTCACGATCCAAGTTTGATGGGCAAAATAAAAAAAAAACAAAAAAATAGTGTAAACAGTTCGAAGGTCAGAAATAATGACTTGGTTATCACTACCGAATGCATGCTGAAGAAGTGCCTGCCACGCATCTAGATGATGATAGGTAACGACTGTCTTGTTGATATCGAAATCAATGTTCATCTCGATGCAGTGTGCATACTAGTTGCGTGTTTGAGGATATATGAACTTCCAATTCAAGCTATTGTTTATTCAACACTGACCAACTATGTGTTTTAGTATTCCAGTTTCAGAATGGTAAGCATTCGATAGACAGTTTTTGCCACGCACATCTGACAGTAATTTGAGTGGAGATCGGCAAGGCTGGAACGAACTGTGATCATTTCAACGTGCTCAAAACTCAAACCATTGCGTATCTGTGATGCATGATGCACCATCTCTCTACCATGTTTCATCCACGAACACACTTTACATGCGATCACATGATGTCACCACTGGAGTGTATAAAAGACAACCTGACATCACTTCTCATGACTATTCACATTGAGGTGTTATGTTTCAGCATCTCGCTAGATTATCTCAAACCCCCACCACCATTTCATACTGCCTAATCCAAACAATCACAGCGCACTTTCAAACATGAAGACTGCTCAGGGCTACCTTACCTGCAATGCGGAGGGTATCATTACCGGAAAATTTACTGCTGAGGACCATCCGGTTGAGGCAATGCTGAAGCTTGTTGCCGCTCCTGCCCATACCGTTTTCGGAAAAGATGCCACGCTCGAGTACGAGGATCTTAAAGCACTCTGTGGCTCATACCACATTGGACCAGGCTCCACTATTGGACCAAATGAACTCTGCTTCTCATTGTTCAGAGAGGGTGAAGATGATGGCCATGAGGCCAAGGTCAAGCTTAAGAGCCATATTGAGCCGTCACTCCCACTCCCACTGACCGAACACGGTGAGGCATGCTTCAAGTGTGAGTAAAATTGGCAACTTCAACACTCAATCAACACTCATTAAACACTCATTTAAAAGTCAATTCAAATTTGCACCTTTCAAAAGCTGTTTAGGGTTTCACTTTCTTTTGTGTAAGTTGTTAGAGGTGATGGCGTGGTGCATAAACGGTTGCACACATTTGTATCCCATCTCGGCGAGTACAGTCGATCAGTTTGTACTTTGCTGCTAGGTATATAGTTATCCTTTCTTTGCGACAGTGTGAAATTAAAACGGAAAAAAAACAAAACGTGAGAAGTTCAGTTCGCGCTATGTGTACTGCCCTCGAGAGCCTGCAAAAGGAGTTGAAAGCACGCTATACATGCTCGATGCATGTTTCAGATCAGTTCAGAGCAGCTCTGAGACTGTGCAATGTTGTGCGGCCTGTTACTTGTACCTTTTTTTGCAACTGGTCTGACCTCGACATTACTGTTGATATGTACGGTTGCGCCGAGTGTGTGTGTTCTTACAGTCTATTCCTTCCGCTCCGAGACATTGCATTTCCAATTTGTTCAGTAAGTATGTGTGCATCCAACTCTGTTGCAAACAGCACGGCATCTGGGCTCTTGTGTGCGTGCTCGTTCGATGAAGCAGAGAGACGACACATTGCGAGCTTTCTTCCCACTCTCATCACGTCAACCTCTTTGCCTGCTTTCGAAATGCAAAGCTG
>MU602750.1:43350-54021 GCA_025201865.1 Ramicandelaber brevisporus | reverse complement strand
GGCGCGCGCTTCAACGTTCGCGACAATGTCCAGCTCAACCGCCCTGGTCCTCCCGTCGTTTCTCCAGACGGCCGCTACGCTGTGTTCACGTCGTACAAGTACTCGCTTCAGGTCAACAAGGGTTCGCAGCACCTCAACTTGCTCGACATCGAGTCCAAGGTTGTCCACGCGCTGACTGCTCCGAGTGTTGACACGAGCGACTCCACGCCGGTTTGGCTCGACAACGCCACTGTTGCCTTCCTGTCCGCTCGGCCAGAGTCTGATTCCAAGGATGCCAAGAAAGCACTGACTCAGATCTGGTCGGTGCCGATTGACGGTGCTCTGGCTGGTAGCGGCCAGCTGACCAAGCCCAAGCAGCTGTCCAACTACACGCTGCCGGTCAACAACTTTGTCTACAACATTCCCTCTGGTCACCTGCTGCTGGACTTTAGTGTGTATCCGAACGCCACGCTGACCGAGACCGTTGCGCGCGATGCTGTCCAGAAGACTCGCCTCGACTCTGCTCAAATCTACAACGACCTGCCGCTCCGTTTCTGGGACACGTGGATTGGCCCCAAGTACAACTCGCTCTTCCTGGCCAAGCTCAGCAAGTACCAGGAGCGCATTTTGGACGGTGAGCCAGTTCCGCTGGTCTCAGCTGACAGCGACGGCCCAGTGCAGCCTGCTGAATACAGATTCTCGCCAGATGGTAAGGAGATTGCCTTCTCTTATCAGAAAATCGATAACCTCGATGGTTGGAAGTCAAGCTCTTCTATTGTGACTGTGCGGCACTTGTCTTCTCTGCCATGCTTTGGACGCCGTCGCTGTAACGGCATTGACATCATTCAGTCGAAGCCTGGTGGCGCTGCCATTCCAACTTATTCTCCAGATGGTCGATACATTGTGTGGTTGCAAGAACTATTTGATGGGCAAAAGATCGCTCACAGTCAGATCATTGTGTATGACCGCACTACACGCCAACACAAGGAGATCGCCAAGGGCTGGGATCGCACTCCGAGATCGCTGCTGTGGACCAAGGACTCGTCTGGCTTGATTGCTGTTGCTGAGGACAAGGGACATATTCGTGCCTTCTATATCCCGCTTGAGTTCGAATCTGTCTCCACTTCTGCTACTTCTACTCCAGCTGCCTTTGACTTGGATGGAGACGATGCCTCGACTGTCACACTCGCTGCTGAGCCAGCAGATGCTGCCTCCTCATCCAGCGTGGTCCCTCTCACTCCAAACGGCGCTGTTGTTGCTGTGGAGGCGTTGGATGCCAGCCGCTTCCTCGTCCAGCACCAGTCGTCCGTGTCTCCTGGCGACCTGTACGAGTTGACTATCAAGACATCCAGCATCAGCGGCGTCACTCGTGCAACCTCCGCCTCGTTTGAGCGTCTTGCTCGCCAGAACGAAGATCTTGCAGCTAAGTTTGGTCTTTCTCACCCGATCGAAACGTGGTTCAAGGCATTCAACAAGACTCTGCACGCATTCATCTATCTGCCACCTGGCGCCGATCTCAGCGGCAAAGTCAAGTATCCGTCGGCCATGATCATTCACGGCGGTCCACAGGGCTCATTCACCGAGTCATTCTCATTTGGCTGGAATCCACAGTTGTTTGCCTCCCACGGCTACATTACAGTGCAGTTCAACCCGACTGGCTCAACTGGCTTTGGCAAAGAATTGACAGAATCTGTTGACCGAAACTGGCGCCTGCCACCAGCTGAAATTCTCGAGGGCATCAAGCATGTTCTGAACGAGCATCACATCACGGCTCCAATCACTGACGACAAGAAGGTCACCGCTCTTGGTGGATCTTATGGTGGTTATGTTGTCAACTGGCTAAACGGTCACGTTAAAGATGACCAGTTTGCCTGCTTCGTCAACCATGACGGTGTCTTCTCCACTTCAGGTCTTGCATATACTAGCGATATAGGATACCTATATGACATCTTGTATAATGCTCAGCCATGGGATCCAAAGGGCAGAGAGTTGTTCGATCTCGACGATCCATCGCTCCATGTCGCCAAATGGAACACGCCGACTCTGTTCATCCACGGTGGTGTGGATTACCGCTGCACAATTGACCAGTCGCTGGCTGGATTCACTGCTCTGCGTCGTCGTGGCATCGAAAGCCGCTTCCTGTACTTCCCAGACGAGAGCCACGGAGTTGTCAAGCCGATCAACAGCATCAAGTGGCTCGATACTATTCTAGCTTGGTTGGACGAGCATACTGGTCACATTGCAGCTTAACAGCCTATCTTCCTTTCTTTTTAACCCATTTTCTATATCCACATGCGGACGATTGGCTAATGTAGTACATGTAGAGTATAACGGTGCGTGTACTGCACTTGCGTTTATTTACCTGATGATCTCAGCTCACGCGAACCTTCGTGTTATCCACTCTTAACACACATACACACACACACACACATACACCAGTGCTTAACATAGATTCTCATTACATTTTTGCAAGAGAGTACAAAATGGAGACATAGAAACTGTGGCTTGCATTTGGTTCTTGTTGGCCTGGGTTAGTTCAACTTTTGCATACAAACAGTGAACGCGTGAGCAGCAATATTTGTTCTATTCATAGATTGGCAACTCACCCATGCACTGCACTCTTTTTGTTTTTATTTTTGTCTCTGCTTTCTTTCCTCTTTTCTTTTATAAAAATGAAAGGGTGAGCACCAACTCCACTGCCTGTCTGTCAGCGCACCATCTCTCATTCTCTCGACATCCATAATTCTTTTGTACACAACGCAAACAGCAGCAGTCTACATGCATTTTCCAAATACCAATTCCGTCGCCATTGCAACGGCCGTCACTACTCTTGTGATATTTGCTCTCCTTGCGGCAACAGTCGCTGCACTAGCACCGACCGAGTTTAAGCCAAGTAACGACGATGTACCATTCCTTGCAGCTATCACCCGATCTAGCTATGTCGTTCCCGGCATCTTCTTATCCAGTAGCACAATTCTCACTCATGGCATCCTGTTTGATATTGATCCGGCGTTCAAAGTCTCCGACTATGAGATCTTCTCAGGACTGAATGGCTTCGAGGCTGGCTCTATGCCGCAGCAAGCCATCACAGCAATGACCAAGCTCTCCAACCGCATTCCGTTGGGCAAAGCACCAGTCATTATCACGGTTGACCCAAGCGTGCCCAATCTTATATCCAAAACAGCCTCGATACGTGCATCATTAGTCGATCCTGCAACTCTCAAAGATGGGGATGAGCTGATCCAAATTACATGGGATATCACTCATTTCTCTGACGCTTCGAAGCCCGTATACGAAATTGTCGCCAATCGCACCAAGCTCGTTTCTGATGAAAACTGTCGACGCAAATGGGACTATCCGGGTTTAAACTACACCACTCGCGCTGGCAATGTTGTCATATGCACGTCGATTACATCGCTGCCAAAGATGCAGATTGTCCAGTCATCATATGTGCTGATGAAGAGAGTATCAAACCTGGAGTGGGGCTTGGTGGGCATCTACGCAATTCAGTCGTCGCATCTTGAAAGCAGCGGTGATTACTATGACTATTGGGTGCAGCCGTGGTACATGGGCAAGGCAATCGCTAATGCGACCAAGGTATCGTCATTCAACAATGGCATTGATGTTGACACAATGAAAATCGACACAAGCGGCAACAATGACGCAAATAGTAGCGGTGGCAGTGGTGGTGGCGGCGACGGCCAGAGTGGGAAGACGAGTGCTCTTGCGATTGGACTTGGTGCAGGACTTGGTGGGCTGGCAGTTCTTGCTGGTGTAGGCTTTGGCTGGTGGTGGTATATGAAAAAGAAGCGCAATGAAGATGTCGAGTCATTTGAGATGGAAGAGGATACAGCGAGATTGGTCGATGTCAAACTTCCTCATGGCAGTATTCCGTTTGCCGAATATAATTCTCGTCCTCAGAATCAATCCAACGACGAACAACCACCTCCATACGCTGCACCATCACAGCAACAATTACAGGTTGATATCTAATTCTAAACTTATATTTTTAATATTATGTGTATGGAAATCTACTGGAAAAGGGGAGAATACAAATTAGTCTTTGCAAATGTAAGTTCCGCCTTCAGGGAAAGGCTCGCAGCCCAATTCAATGCAGACACGCGGCATGCGCTCAGGTATCATTCCGGGTGGACAATCGTCAGGGCGGTGAACACATGGACAATTCCAAGCGACGATTGCAGTAACAAAAAGACTTGAGACAACAGCAATCTTCAGGAGTCTCATTCTGTTCGTGACGAGGATATAAACTGTGTGTGCAATTGAGTCGAAAAGTATGGATGGAACAGCAGAATGAAGAATGAATAAATTCTGCGAAAGAACAGAAGCTCGCAGTTCTTATATTAAATGAGTCGTAGTACAACTTACTTAACATGTGTACATCATACTGTGCAACCCATTAAGTAACTCATAAATTAATTAGTGAGGAAAAGATATCATACCGCATGGTGGCAACATTCCGTGGTGGAACTGTTACACCTATACAGTGTACAAATTGAACACATTCGAAAAATGGATACACAGCTTATCTACATATTGATTTATATAGTAACAGTGTAGTGCTTGTCATGTCATCCTCATTCTTGGCGTTTTCACATCACTTGGAATCTTCCTCTTCTTCTTTTTTCTGATTTTATACACTGACTTTTACAGACCATGAAGATCACACTTGTTTCCGTGGCTCTTACCGCATTCGCTGCCAGTGCTGCTACTGCATTCGATATCTACTACTATGGCAAAGTCACTCCCGCTAGCTCTACCATCTATCTTGGCGCGTGTCTTAAAGGAACCGCTGCGATAAACCAGACTCTGTATGAGCAAAGCCTAGGCAGTAGCTGCATTAGCCGCAACATTCACAATTCAGTTCTGGACTGTTTGATTGCGCCGGCTCCCGATTTTGTGGTTTGCGACCTGCTTCACAACCGCTGCGGAAATAAATACAATGGACAGTTTGTCAGTGATCGCCTAAACGGTGACTATTGTCCATAAACTACATCCGATCATTCTTTTTTCAAAGTTTGAGCTTATCATCTAGGTGTCTAACAGGGGACATGTTTTTTATTTAAAAGTAAAAAGAAAGGAAAAGAAAAGAAAAGAAAAAGAGAGGGACGAAGATGAGTTATGAATTGCTTATAGTAAGTGCGAATGGTAAAACTCAGTTGCACTTGATATAGAGGCATCTCCAGCCGAATGGACCGCCACCCAAGTTCTGGTCGCTCTGGACCTTCCAGCGGTACTCACTTGGGCTGCAGTTAAAGTCGCCAAGGAAGCCATCCTGGCCAGTACCGGTCCAGCTCCAATTGTCATCTGGGACAAGGTCATTATGACCGCACGCAGTTTTGCAGCCATTCTTGGGAGAGCAAAACTGCGAGCCGTGCACAGCAACCGCTCCGAGAGCTACAGCGAGAGTAAGGTGACACAGCTTCATTTGCGTTAATATTCTTGGTCTTGATCTTGGTCTTGGTCTGGAAATTGCTCTGAGGAGGAATTGTGCAGTTTGATGGAGAAGCGTGTTGGTGAGATAGTAGAAATCGACTGCGATGAATTATATCGAACGTTGACAAGGTAGAGATGGGATTTACATCGGTCATTTATACACTTGGCTTGCCTAAGTGCTTACTAAGCATACTATATTATATCGTAAACATGACGGTATTCGACATGCTATATGTGTGCGAAGCTCCGTGCTGCATCTTGGCGTGCCACCCACCTCTTCGACTAAAGTCCGTTGCCGCATTCGTTCAAGTTACATCACTTCGCATCGATTTGGTGTGTATAATGGATCGTATAGTTAATAGCTCAAGTCAATCCTACGTAATGTCTTTGATTAATCATAGCTTAATTAGTGCGAAAACAGAGACGCTAATGTACCCAGACCTCAATTTGGTGCCACAGCTGATGAATGTGATGAGTGGAGCGATGCAACATGTCTCACATTGCCAGTCAAGTAAATATAGAATAGGCTGATTTGACAAACAATGACTGTGGAGGCAAAAAAAGATGGCGGCACTGCGATCAACAGCAGAACCTCTCAGATCGAACGCGAGCACTCCTTAATTTGTTAAGAGAGACTTATCGCAGCGCTCTTCAGGTCTTCTGGTCTTGCAGTCCCTCACCTTTCCACTCTTCCACTCTCTCATCCCTTCTTCATCGCACGATAACCATCACACTCTGAACGAAATCACAATGAAAATTGAAACTGTGCTTTTGGCTCTGGCTGCTGCTTTTGGTATCAGCGCTCAAGGATTCGAGATCAACTACACGGGTCTTCTGGGTGGAGACGCCGTCGTTACGATGGGCAGCTGCAAATGCGGCAAGACGTTTATAAACTTCGAGGAGTTTGAGAAGAGTCAAGGCAGCACTTGCATTCGCCATGTTATGAATCGTGGCGATGTCCTGGATTGTGCCATTGCCGGTGATGCCAGTGCAACTGCTTGCAAGATACTGCGTAACCGCTGCCGCGAGAACTACATGGGCAACTTCGTCACCGAGAAGTTCAACTACTGCCACCAGCCAGTCTAAACTCGTCTTACTTTTCCTCGCTACTTTTCTTTGAATATCCTGCATTTTTCTTTGTTTTTTTCTTTCTTTTTCTTTGTTATTCTTGTGCAACGATGAGTACTGTGCAGCTGCTTGGCGTAGTGCCATCATCGTTCCTGGAGACGCCGTTTAAGCGGTTCCGAGTTATTGTTCAGACGCAACGAGTTCGATATGGCAGCAGCTCTCCCGAGACCAAGCGTGGACCTTTCGCGATCTTGCTCGGCTCTCAGCTGGGGGACAACTGGCGGGGCAATACGCTTCAGATTGCCAAGGATATCGTGTCTATACTCGTCGAGCTTGCCATTGAAAAGCACAGACTGCGCCGTCTTCGGTCCACTGCTTCCGCTGGTGAAGAGGCGGAGAAGAAACCACAGCGCGAGCTTGTTGTTTTGGGCAGACGGATCAATGCCAACGCAGTTGCTGAGCATTTGAGCGAGACGCTGTGGAGGTTGATCCCGGTGATTGCCACGATACCACTGGAGACTGTGTATACCATTTTGGCGGCTGACGAAGGTCGTTACTACAGCGATGCGTGGTCAGTTGCTGCGGATATTGCCGACAACAAAGCCAACGGCGCCAGTGGTGTTCGCGGATTCTTCTCTGGAATACTGTACGACATTGCGAGCATCGCCGTATTCCGTACAGTCAGCGTTGGTGGATACGAGCTGCTTTTATCCATTGAGCGCCATTTCGCTGCCAAAGACGCGAAGAAAACAGGCGCAGCAGAGCCGAGCCCACCATCCAAGTTCTTTGGATGGATCGCCAGCCACGTCTCGCTGTCTGTTGCTACCCTTGCTGTGTACCCACTAGAGACGCTGAGCAAGCGAGCCAAGTTGATTGCAGCTGCTCCGTCTGTCTCAATCATTGAAGAGCGCTACGCAAGTGAGGTTCACAACGGCCTGTTTGATGGATGCAGCTCTGCACTTGCATACAAGGCTGTGCTTAGTTCAGTCATCCTCGCGGTCATTCTTCAAACATAGTTGCATTACTCTTTTAAAACAAACTTTGGAAAGAAAGGGAAAGGAAAGGAAAGTATTAGAAGGTCTTCTTGCAGTGGTCGGTCTTGAATTGCTGGAAGCGCTTGTAGGCAGTGTCGTCGCTGCACGACTTGGACTCGAGGCACTTGACGGCGCTGTCCACGGCCGGGCAGAAGCAGTCCACCTTGTCGCCGCACGAGGCTGCCGTGTCGGCGAACGGCTTTGAGCATGCCTTGACGGCGTCGTCGGTGCACTTGGCAGCCACGAGCAGCGGAGCTGCAATGGCGGCGAGAGCAGATGCGAGCTTCATTTGTGATACGAGGCGATGCGATGCGAGGTGATGTGTGGAGTGTGGTGCGAGGTGATATGGAATGTGGTGTGTGATGTGTGATGTGATGTGTGATGTGTGATGGAGAATGGCGGCCGCGAAAGAAGGCGGGCGAATCCATGTGCGGATGCCGAGATACTTGTACCAACTGCCTCCTCTCTCCTGTAGCATGCAGGTTGGCAGCAAGAAATACTAGCACACGTTGGGATTATCCCCTGTTGCTAAAAAGGAGTCCACCAACAGTGTCGTCACTGTTCCCGACAAATGTGTCCCTGGGTTTGTAGGATGGCATGAGGAGGGGAATCAATATCGATCAATATCTATTTGAGCTTTATTTCTGCACATTATGGCATCTCAACATACGCTTTTGATACTACAGCTGCATGTGCTTTGTCAGATTGGAAAGGTGGAAGCTGATAAAGTGCGTATGCAGCTGCCTTTTTTGTCTGTACTTTGTGCGTATGTGTATAGCCAACTCTATTCTCACTTTCTCTTTCTTTCTCTCTCTCTCTCTTTCATAGTGAGTTCGATGCTCAACGGCTGAGCGTTTCCAGCACGTATACAGTTGTGTTCCACCATTAAGCTGTTGGTGTGGTAGTGTCCCCCCGCTTCCAGTGCGTAGTTCACTCCTCAGAAAGTGTGCCGTTCGGCTCTTATTTTGTAGACTGTCCACCGACACACACCTCTTCCCTTCCTTCCTGTTCTTCTTCCTGTTCTTCTTCTTCCTCCTCTTGCTGTTCTTCTTCTTCTTCCGCTCACTCTTTCTGACCTCGCTCTCTCTGAAAAGCTGATGGAGGACGACTCGTCTGTCTGGAACGCGAACGATCTGCTTCGTCCAGTGTATCCGGCTCAGCCGTCAAAGCGATCGAGCAACAGTAACAGCAGCAGTAGCAACAACAGCAATAACAGCCGACAGTCTCTTCAGGACGGCACACTTGGTGATGCGACCGACGCTCTTCATCTGCAGCCAGAGAGCAGTAACTCACCTTCCACAGTGGTCGCTGCAGCCTTTGCCAAAGCGTACCAAAATGCCGAGAACGGAAGCTCAGTTGTAGGCGGCAACCGTTCTTCGGCAAGCAGCAATAGCAGCAATAGCAGTAGCAATAGAGGAGACGGGGCTGTCGTACTGGCCACCGCAGCGCCGGCCGGCACACCCTCCCCAGTGATCCGAGGCTCTGATCCGCCAACACCTGCACCCTCCCCAGTGGTGAATATCACATCGTCTTCTCCATATCCAAAGGCTACTAGCAGCCATCGCACAGTACAGCATCATCACCACCATCATCATCGGACAAGCGCAACTGGTAATATATTGAGAACACATATCAGCAGCTCAAGTACAAGTATCAGTAATCTTAACAACAGCAGCAACAGCAGTGGCAGCAGTGGTAGCAGTCATAGTGCAGTGGCACAGCGTATTGTCGCCGCCGCTGCTGCTGCTGCTCAACAACAACAACAACAGCAGCAACAGCAAGGTGGCCGGTCTGAAAGTGGAAGTACTAGTTTGCCATTTTTGCAGCCAACGCCTGTGATTGTTCTTGAGCCATCGGATTCAGAAGATGAAGTGATTGCACATGGATTAAGAAGGAAAAGAACGCGCACATTACTAACACGGATGTTTGATGTTGAAGAAACCCATCTGGATCGTAGAACAGTTGACTATTTATCTATTGATGCAGTTATGGTGGAATACATGTCATTTATTACAAGAGTTGATGACACTGTCGACATTTCAAGCTCGCATGAAGCACGCGTTGAGGCACAGATTGAACACAGAGCAAGATACACAGCCAAGTCAGAGAATGATCAAGTTGCACTGAAGAGAGCTTACATGGCAGCAGTGTGCTTATCGGTGGACTATCCAGTTGGCAGAAGATTGGTTGAAAATCAGTTTGAGACGATTGTTTATCACATGTTTGATATTTTCCATCCAGCTTCATTTGGCTCATTTAATCATGTTCATCGCATTATTGATCATTTGTTAATGCTGCGACCAGTCAGATTTCTTTACATGTTATTGTATCCTCCACCAAAACAGATTGCAAAAGGTCCGTTAAGAAAATTAACTTCATCGGACTCTAAATCCAAACAACAGCAACAGCAGCAGCAACAGCAGCAGCAACAGCACTCGTCACAGAATAATGAACCGCCAACTATGCTACCATCAACATATACACCTCGCAAGTGGAGTGCGGCATCGCGCGGAAAGCCCCTTGTATTTGATATATTCCCCTATATGAGCATTCCAATTATTAATATATATGTACGCAAGCTGATGTTCTTCAATGGAGAGCCTATATTTGACATGAGATTCAATGCATTAAGCAAGGCTAAGTTTGTGCATGAGTTAATCACTTTGATGAGCGATGGAAGTGATGCCCAATGTGTTGCAGGCGTTTCTGAGTTCTTGTGCATTTTAGTTAGTGAGTTCAGTGCTCATGTTGGAATGGATATCTTATTTGGTGAATTGGTTGACGACAATTCTATCTACGACATATTGGTTGATCAATGCATAATGGGCAATCAGAAATACTTGACCGAGTCCAATTCTGCCACTGCAGTCAGTGTGTGTCGAGATGCTGCAGTAACTTTTCTATCAACACTGCTTAGCAAGTGGTCCTGTGTGTATGGAAAACTAGTGAGAAGAATGCAGCGCTTGCCCAATGCTGTCCCAGTTTCTGGCCCGCAGAATAGTCTATTTGTATTGGCCGATTCTGGGTTTCCATTGTTGCAATCACAGGCACCCAAGCTGATCAGATGGATGGTTGATACAATGGCTCACATTGCTGGATTCAATACAAATAGTCGTGATCAGGTATCTCGAGTTGA
>MU602750.1:17799-43030 GCA_025201865.1 Ramicandelaber brevisporus | reverse complement strand
GGTAATTTTAAGGGCAAATTTGCATTTTGGGATTCATTGTTTGCTTGGTTCTTTTCTGCAAAGACCAATAACATTATGCACTCAATGGTTTACAAGTTATTTGCTTTGTTAATGCTTGAAGCTTATCCAACTCGCTCAATGGCCGACAATGCCCATGCTGCTTCAACAGTTGACTCTGTAAACGACGTTCCTGCAATGAATGAGAGTGGAGCCAGTCGTGGCAACAGTGCGTCACCTGGCCTCTCCGCTGCCACATCTGGCGAACCAATTCTGCCCTCTGCCTCGTGCCTTTCTATTGTTGATCACATTGTTGGTGTGCCCATTCACTCTGCTGTTGATTCTGGTTCTCTTCAAGACAGTCAGTGGGCCTCGCCTGCTAATTTAGCTCCGGGCTGGATTCTGGATCGACTGATGGCAACATTGCAGTCTAGCTCTCGGCATGCATCCAGCTTACATGGCTTTGCGAAGCTTATTCTCAACACACTTCGATTGGCTGCTCTGGCTTCGTCATCCTCTCCGGCCACGCTGGCTGCCACTGCTGTCGCCACCGCAATATCATCTCCTCCACCACCACCACTTTCTACTCTGTCAACCTCTATAGCTGCCACTGCTGTGCCGTCTGATTCCTCGCCATCTGTCACAGCTGCTGCTACCGCGCCAGTCTCGCCTCTTGGCGATGACGACGTCCCATCCGTTGCAACTGCCTTTGAAGTGGCGACGCTGTCGGCCCATCCAGCTGCACTGAGTGCTCGCCTTGCTGCATTCCCTCAGTGGCCGCGCGTTCAGATTGGACTTCGTCATTCTATCATTCAGCAGAGCCGCCCACTCACTCCCTTCACACTGATTGATTTGCAGCAGAGCACAATTGATGGAGCCGTTCGTCCGCTGCCTCATTTCACGCCGCTGACCGTTCGGTTGCCTGAGCGATTCTCGACCAAGAAATCATGGCGCAAAGGTGCTAATGGCGGGCGAGATGAGCCTGGATCTATTAGAAATGGAATTGCATATGCTGCTGCTGCTAAAGCACGTGAGAGATTGGCTAGGAAACAGCAGGAGGTGCTGCTGGAGAAATTGGAAGAAGAACAAAAGAAGAGAAGGCGCAGAAAGGCCAAGGCAGTGAGAGCATCATCGTCAAGCGCATCATCAAGTGAGGCTGAATCCGGTAGCGAGTTGAGTAGTGATGCAAGCGAGATGACTACTGATGACGAGACTAGCGATGTCAGTGCCGATGCAGATGACAGTGATATCACCACTGATGAAGACATCGATGACAATGATGACAGTGAAAACAAAGTTTCAGCATCAGCATCAGAACCAGCACCATCCGACGTACAGACTCCAACAGCGACTGATGGCAGCGATAGCAACAGCAGCGGCGACGAAGATCCAGACTCGGTGGTCAGCAACACTTCTCGCATCATGGCTGAGCTGACCGAGGCATTTGATGAGATGCTGAATGATTTGCCAGGCAATGATCCATACAACAGTGATGCTGAATCGGTGGATGGTATCAGTGAATATGGTGCTGATTTGGGCTCATTGTACTCGTACTGTCTTGGTATTGATATTGCCTCACTCAATTACGAGACTGATGCTGAGAATGGCGATGAACGCACTGATATTGATATCGATGAAGCTGACGACAAGCCAGTTGTGAACAGACGTAGTCCACCTCTTGCTAGCGATGCCGATGAAGCTGATATTGATGACAAGTCTGCCGCCGGTGGTGCTCCGTCTTCCCTCTCCAAGTCCAAGACTGATCCATCTGATGACTATGATGATAATGACATCAAGGTTCCAATTGCCACCCCCGTTGCTGGCTCTTCTTCTCGGCGCTCCATCATTGGCTCTGGATCTCAGCAGTCGACTTCGGTGTTAATTCGACGGACTCCAACTCCACCACAGACTTCTGGCACTGCACCATCAGCCAAGCCTGTTCTCGGTCCGCGCAGTTCATCAATGACATCGGGCTCATCTTCGTCACGCAGCTCCGTGTTCAAGTCTACAAAGTCATCGGCTGCGCGCGCAGCCACCAGCTCTTCATCAACCACGAAGCGCAATGGTGATGCTCCGATGCCACCGCCCGCAGCCACTCCAACCGCATCCTCCAACGCAACGCTGCCCAAACGAAATCTTGGCACACGCAGTGGCTATGTGCCTGGCTCGTCGAATTCGAACAACAACGGCAGTAGCAGGAGTGGCTCAGCATCATCGTCGGCCACTGGTCGCATTATGTCGCCACCTCCGCCTGCGTCCGGCTCATCATCAGCACCAATGGTGCCGCCGCTTCCTTCGCTGCCTGGATTCGGCGCTAACGGTCCGCGCTCTGCCAACTCTGCCGCTGCTGCCATGGCTGCCGCTTTAACAGCTTCTGGCTCAAGCCGGTATGGAGCGTTAAATTCGAAGCGTTCCTCATCGCCATCCACGTCCGCCCCAGCTGCGCCAATCTCTCGAAAGCAGTCTACCTCATCCTTACCTAAACGCGATAATCCGACACCACCTTTGCGTGCTTAGATTTTTTTTATCATAATCGCCTCTATTCACATTTTATATAACTAATCCGCCTGGATCCGGAAAAGTTTCGCCGAGGTGAATAAAATACAAATTAAAATAAAACTCCTTTTTGTTTGACAGTTCCAATTCATACCCTTAATTCTAACTCAAAATACAACACGATTTGGCGGTAACGAAAGTTGTGAGTATGGAGTCTAACTCGGCTTTATTTGCCGCATTGTTTGCTGTATAAAGTTGACTTTGCTACATCCAACTGACAGCAGATGTGTTTGTATAATGGTTAGTGATTTCGTGACTTCATTGTAATAAATGATGGCTGGACTTGTTCCTGGATCGAACACCTTGTTTAAAAAGGCATGCATTTAAAAGCATCTCGTTTCTTATGACTCATCCGATCGATCATCGACGCCAGTTACGCTTCGAAACTTTCGTTAACCCCAACGTGAATAGCTCTCCAATCAGTTTGTATCGACTACTCTATCATATGATATCGTCACGCCATGTAGTCGTCAGCTGCTTCCATTTCCTTCCATTGGTGGTGCTACGCTCCGCCTGGACAGGCAGCACGCTTTTCGCCATAAAAGACAGCCGCGTCTAGCACCTTTCCCTTCCTCCCTCTTTCCAAAGCCGACTCAACACACACCAAACTACACAACACAAACTCTTCTTCCTTCTTTCGTCGTTTCCACCCTTCCACTCGGTCAATCGGTCGGTCGGTTCGTATCGCACACTCCTCCGTCTTCAAGACGGCTGTACAAGACTTCCGGCGTTAGGCGCATCTGTCGCCAGCCACACTATCTGCATCGGCTCCTTTAGATAGGCGGGTGGGGTTATCCTGCTCTCTGTCGGCCGGCTCTCTCTTCACGGGGAGAGCTCATGCACCACCAATTCCCCAAGAACAACGCTGTTGTGCTTGGCATGGTGGTCGGACCTTTACTGGTGTTCGCACCTTTGAAGGTGGCCGTCACTCCTTTGGGAAGGTTATTTTTGACCTCTCAAGCTACAGGGGTGATGGAGTTCGGTGCGACCTTTATGCGGGTTTAATTTTTCTGCCTCCAGGAAGATTTGGTCATATAACTAATACCCTATTACTTTTCTAACAATAATAACAATAATAACAATAACAGCAATAATTTCATAAAGCGAACTCACTTCACTTCCCCTCTCCCTGTTTGCCCTTGATTCTTAATATTCAAAACAAAAAGATCGATAGACTTTACAAGTTAAACAGTTTAACTAACTAGTTGTTTCCAGAACCACGTCGCATTAATTTGAGTGGCTTCGGAGGCACTGGTGGCGCCAATGCTGGCTGCCGTGGCGACTGTGGAGGCGGAGGTGGCAGCGGAGGATCCCTTGCTGCCATCGAAGACGGTTCATTTGAAGTCGATGTAAATGCACCCGAATCAGTTGGTGCAGGACGCGTAGAAGCTGAGGACATTGGCCCAATAACTGGCGATGAAATCACCTGCTGTTGTTGTGGTTGCTGCTGCTGTTGATAGTATGAATAATATGGCGAAGATGATGGATTGTTCATCGCCATCAAGTATGGAGACACTGGCGTCGTAGATGCTGATACTGGTGATGCAGCAAATGACGAGGAAGAGTTCGCGAAATGTGGTGGAAGAGAGGGAGGAGGTGGCAGTGCTGGGAGTGCTGGCTGCTTCGCCGAATACGCCTGTTGACTAGGCTGCTGTTGAGTGTCGGCTGGTGGCCGGTGTGTATTTGACAGTGGTCGAGTTAGCGGAGATGGCACAGGTGGTGTAGATGGTGTCGAATCAATGCCGGTTGACTGATATCGTTCGCTAGCCCTACTCACTCTGTTTTGGCGACGAAGTGAGGAAGTATGTGCATCTGCTGCTGCTGCCGCTGCTGCTGCTACTGCTGAAGTTGATGTCGTCGTTGAAGTTGTCGTCGTCGTGGTCTCTGGTCCACGTAGAATTGGGCTAAGCGCAGGCGTAGTTGGCGCTGATTCTGCACACGCCTGTTCATACGACGGTACTGGATCATCTGTACTGGCATTTTGTGCATCTGTATTCAAAGTAACACCTCTGCTATCAGTGCCATCAGTGCCATAAGTTCCACCACTGCCGCCAATAATAGCACGCTCCAGCTGATAAAACAAAATATACGCACTAGATGCCATGTGGTCAAACATTGCCGCCTGTTCTCCGGGAGTATCGAGTCGTCTTACACGCTGTGCAACATTCAAATCGTCATGACGCAGCCATGTGCACGACGGAACGCAATCTTCAATGGCAGCCTGCTCAGCTTCGGCAGAAGTGACTCGCACTGAAGAGGCCATCACAGGTGCGGGTGTAGGTGCCGAAGTAGTGTTGTAGACTGATGCAACTGATGTGCTTGCTTCGTTTGAACTATCCAGCTCAACTTTTGGTGGCGGAGGTGGTGGAGGTGCTGTTGTTGCTGCTGTTGCTGTTGTTGCTGCTAATGTTGCTGCTGCCGTTGTCGTTGCTGATGTGGATGCGAGTGTAGATGTAGATGTAGCGGCTGTTGTGCTGTCAGACAATATCTGAGACGCCTGTCGTTCAGCAGCCTGCTGTCTTTCCAGTCTCAGCTGTGTATCGCTTGATCTTTCATCCACTAATGAGTATGCAATGTAATGTCCAGAAGTGATTGATTCTCCGCCAATATGGCATACTGCTGATTTAAGCACCAACTGATACTCAACTTCAAGTGGTTCGCATTCTTCCTGATCATCATATCCTGGCAATCCATCTCCTCGTTGCCCATGCTCGGTTGATGGATATCCAACTGCAGCCTTCATCCGACCGCTACTGTATCGATTAACAAATGTTGTAAATGTCAACACTGGTGGGATTGCAATTCTTCTCTTGACCTTCTTGGGTGGCTTTCCATACTCCATTTTGTATCTCATCAGCATCATGGGAAGCACCATCGACTGTTCTGGGAAATCCAGCTGATGTGTCATTGATATCTGTCCGTTTTCGTGCATATTTGCCCAGAATGGGAATAACTCGAGCACCGACCATGCACTTGTACTTTGCGTGATTGTTCGTCCCTTTTCTTCATCATAGTATTGTCGCTCAACATCGGTTATTACAGTGCCATAGAAATGATTGATGAGCAAGTCTTCGAGGCGCAGAGCTGACTCATCGCTGGCAACTGATGGCAATGTTACCATAGGAGTGGGCTGGATTTTAATTGGACGGGGTGGGAGTTCCGGGAGTGGTTGTTGTGGTGGTGGTGGCAGTGCTGTTGCTGCTGCTGCTGCTCCTGCTGCTGGAGAAGAATGTTGCTGTTGCTGTTGATGTTGCTGTTGATGTGGAGAGGGCTTCTTGGGAATGTTCTTCTTATCCCGAATACCGAGTGTTTGAGAGAGAACAGCCCATCCTCCTTTGAACATACGATTCTTGCGTTTGTCTTTTGGCTGGATCACTGGTTGATGGAATCGATGTTGGTCATAATGGGGCGGTTCTGATGGGGATGGAGGAGGAGGAAGTAGGCTTTGAGATGTCAATGCTCGGCTATTGCTCACCGTTGTTGTTGGTGCTGTATCAATCGTGTCGAGATTCAATCGTGACATTGCTGCCGTGGTAGTGGTGGTGGTGGTGGCTGCAATGGTGGCTGCAGGGATGGCTGTGGCGGTTGTGGCGGTTGTTGATGTTGTAGTGGTACTCTGTGTAGATTCATTTCCAGTTAAAGTGCTTGGTTCATCATCGGGTATCGCTAATTGTAGAATGCGTTCACCAACTATTCTATCATCTGATTCTGATCTATCTCCACCATGAATAATTTGCACTTCCATTGGCAGATATGGCATTCCAAGTTTATCTGCCAAAAACATGAACAATTCGCTCGCATCTTCCTGAGTTGTTCTTTGTGGGAAACTTGATGGGATTGGTCTGGAATCTGTCATTTCTCGCTTCAATTCTGCTCGTTTTGCTGACGACACCGTTGACTCTATCGATGATGCTGATGAAACTGATTGCCCAATACCTGGTGTTGTCGTACTTGAGCTCATCATTAATGGGTGTTTTTCTAACTCAAACACTAGCATGTCATTAGAAGGCAGTCCCATGCCATCCAGCCACCCAGTCAATATTAGCGATCGTCTCAGTTGTTCCATCTCAAATGCACTAATCAGATGACCAGTTCTTAGCTGGTTTACGTAGTATCTCAATTGAGCCCTCATATTATCCAAGTTGACACTGTCGCCATCTTCATTCTTTAAATACAGCAACCCATCCATTGCAGTCTGCGTTCCAAACATTGCAAACAATAGTGCGCTTATATAGCAACTTGTTAGCTGACTATTCTCCGCACCTTTTAGCTCAACATTGGGCTTTGGATCAAGCACTATACCTTCAATCGCTATTTGCAAACTGCTGAAATAGCTGTATATTCTGTTAATGTCGCGACCCAAGCCAATGTAGACGTACACAATGAACATGGGTTTGAGTGTGGGGAAGAAGGAGCGTAGAGCGCTAATGAGGTGACGGAGCTGAGGATTGCGAGCAATTTCACCGGCCACCGTGTGCTCATCCATTGTCAATATTGATCGACCATCACTGCCAATGTCCCTCGTGGCTGAAGTGCTACTGTTACTGTTACTGTTGCTGCCGCCAACACCAAGCAGCCGTTTGAACAACGAAGATGACTCTCTCTTGTCCGGTTGCTGCTGCTGCTGCTGTTGCTGCTGCGCATTCGATTGCCCTGCCATGGTCGCAGCTCGACTACTGTGGCTGTTACTGCTGCTCAAGGAGGAAGATGCGGCTGTGTGCTGAGCTGATGAAGAAGATGGAGATGAATCTACGGAGAAGTACATTGTCCCAAAGCCGTTCTTTGAGCCGAGTCCAAGTGGTGAGTTCATCTCTCGATCGTTCTCTTGGCGACGTTCCTTTCGTGATTCACGTCGAGCCTTGGCAAGCCAATACGGTAGGGTTGGTCACAAAGAAAGGTATTCTGCGGAGAAACTGGGTAGTTGGCTTAACAAATCACGGGTGGGCCAAGTGCGAATGCGAGTGCGAGTGAGCTGCCATTTGTGTGTATAGGATATGTCCTGGGGGATGTGGGTTCGTGTTCAATGGCAATTGTTGCACAAGAGCGCCTCTGTATACCTCCTCTCCCCCGCGCCAGGACGCTCTGTGTATGAACATTGCTTCGCAGTACCGCTGGCTCTTTCACTAGCCACTTTGTTGTCTGTAGCTTCTAACGTGAACTTAAACTAATCTGCACAGCTAACGACGGTGAAATCGTTAGCCGTTGGGGATTTTTATGAGTGAGTGTTTTTACAGCAATGACAGCGGTAGACCCAAACAATGGCTGGATGAGGGCTATGGAGAGTCGGCAAGACAACAAAGAGTCGGGAAGACTAATGTGTCTAATGTCTCATTTATACCATGTAGCGCGGCCAGTCTATACCCGTGCAGGTGGTCCGAACCAAAAGCGAACGAACCAAAGTGCACTAAACGAAAGCGAACCAAGCCAAAAGAAAAAAAAAACATAGCCATGGCAACAACACCAACAGGAGGAACAGGTGCTGGAAGCCATAGCAACCACCCACTTGACAACGACGAGGGACGACGACGGCAGGGAGCACCGACGTGCGATGCAAGAGGTGGGGGAGAAAGCCAACGGAGGAGGGGACGAACCAAGAGGGAGGAGAACAAATGGAACATGCCGCTGGGAAAACCCGGATGCCAGCCACACCAACCTGGCGGCAGAGGACAACCACCACGGGGGACCGAACACCGCGCCAAAACACGCCAGCACCTGGAGACAAGGAGGGAACAACGCAGGTACTTGAAGGAAGTCTTGATGAAAATGTGTATGTAGTGCAGTGTTGTGGTGGTGTGCCGAAGAAAGAGAGAAAGACGCAAGCTTGGACAGGTTCGAATCGGTTGCTTGGGGGCAGACTGTTTATAGCAGTTTTCGCAACTGTGTGTCCGAAACAACCAGTCACTCTCCTGCGAAGGTGCGAAGGAGTGTAAACAAACTACATGTCAAGAATGAGAAGGAGTGCGACGCACAACTCCTTCGCATAACAGAGGATCTGCAGTAATTAGGCGATTAATGCAAAGAACCAAAGAACCAAAGAACCAAGGCTTAATTGCTAATTGAAATCGAGTTTAGTACTTGCACTTTTAAAACACAGCACTGCCAACTCTCACAGAATTGCATCAAAACTACTCGGGTAGTAGTAACACGCCTCAGCTTTACGATAGTTGTCATCATATGCGAGTGTGTTTTTGCCACTTAACCATCATCATTTTCAAACTCTACAGATCACGATGATATGGCCACCATTGGAAAGAGCCGTCCTCTACGGTTCCAATGAGCTATATATTAGGGTGGTTAGCTTTAAGAATGAGGGTGTTATTGTCTTTTCAGTAAAGGGATCCTGAAAAATATCCACCGTCGTTCGCCGTGAGGGAGAGAAGGGAGAAGAGTGCTTAAAAGGCAAATCCGAAGGTAAACCCGCCGCTGCTGCTGCTGCTACCATTGCCAGATGTATTTGTTTCGCCACTGTCACCGCAATCAGTGCCGCTCTGCAGTCGCTCCCACAATGTAGGCTGGTTTTCAGCTGCATCTGCCTCGTGCTTCTCAATCTCACTGCAATGAGCGTCCCAGTAATCTGGGTGCTGCTTCTGCATTGCCTCTTTGAATCGCTCGTACAGCGACTCGCCAGTGCCTTCACGACAGCCCGAGACTTGATCACGCTTCTTGTACAAAAATGCAGCCACGCTGGTTAAGTTACGACGGCTGACATAGTTTTGCGTGATGGCAATGTTTGCTCCGAGATTAAGCACGCAGTGCCACCATCCGCTCGGCACAAATATGACTTCGCCGGGATTGCACACTGCTTCCATCGGCCGCTGCTCCAACGTGCGATGCTGCTGCTGTTCAGCTTTAACGATGAGCTTGTGGGCTTCCTTGTAGAACGAGTTGAACCAAGACGGCACTGAAATGGGCGATGTGACTTCCGATTCGTCTTTGTCAGTATACACACCGGGTGGAACCATATCCGGCGGCCAAAACATCCACTTCTTGGCGCCAGTTTGCGACACAATTGCGTTCCATGCCGAAGTCGCATTTGGGTCCTTGTGCCACGTGCTGGCGCTGCGGTCAGGTCCCACAATAACCCACCGATAGTCTGGTCGACCATGCTCCGAGTCTTTTAAAACACCGAACAAGTCTTCGCAGCCAAAATACGATGGCACAGTAAAGTCATCAGACAAGCCAGGACAGGTTTCGCCAAAGTGCTTGTCAAAGAGATAGAGCGGTGCCTCGTCAGCAAACACGCGGTCGTGGTAGGAGGCGTATTCGCGAAGAGTCATCGAGAGTGCTTCGGCACGGAAGCGAGCGGTATCGCCGTGGTGAGAGACAAGCCAAGGCAAAGACCATTGGCCGAATGCAGGCCACTTGGTCACCAAATCGGTGATAATGACGGGGATACCAGGCTGCTCGTACTGGGTGATGAACTCTTCGAGCGTCAGAGAGTCTGCCGAGCGGCGGTCGACGTTGCTGTAGGATGTGAAAGCTGACGTATCGGTGGTGATGGCTGCCCACGGTTGGAACAATGTGTCGCTGTAGATGTAGCGAGGTTTGATGGCTGGCTCTTGCTGGTCTTTGACAATTGCGAGTTGATGGCGCTGTTCCGGAGTCATATCTGATGTCAACTCATCCTTTGACAGCTGCACTTCGATGTGGGCAATACGTTCCGCTTTATACTGCTCAAACTGCTCTGCACCGATGAGAATTCGATGACATGTTCTGCGCCAGGTTCCCTCAAATACGAACGAGCTCGTCACCTGTTTCTGCCTTTGCTGCTGGATACGAGTTACAATTGTTCTCCACATTTCTTCATGATGGCTCAGTGCATATGCAAACGGTGACAGCATTGCCCATTTTGCCACTTCAACAGGACTCAACAGTAGCAAAATGTTCTCGAGAATGAGCTCGTCTGGAAGCTGAGAGAGATACGGACCAAGTCCACGGCCGCGTCGATTGCGGATGGCGCTGAGCTCGGATGTTGATAAAGAGTTGCTGGAGGACAGAGTGTGCATGTCAAGAAGATAGTTGCCGAGCGGAAGCACGCCAACTGGGTGCGATCTAAACGACCGGCCGCTGCTCGAGGAGCTCTTGGCAGTCTTCCGTCGTTTCTGATCTTGCTCAACAGCTGCCGGCATCGTCGTGAGATATCTTTCTTTTTTTTTTTTAGTGGATTTGCCTGTGTGTTTTTTATGAATGATCGATTCGACTTCAAATCCGAACTGCATTCATCCAAGTGCAAGTTGTGTAGTATCCACAGGCTGGCTGAAGAGTCAGGAAAGGCAATGAGACCATGAGGGTGTAGAAGTGCTTCAAGGTGCAGCAGACATTCATCATTTGACGCATTGTGCAACAATCTCTAAGCAAGTCTGATGGCTGTGTCTAATGGATGATGCCGTCTGTCACTGTGTGTCTGTCTGTCTGTGTTGTTGTTGTTGTTGTTGTGCTTCGCCTTTTTCTCTGTGAATCCGCCTCGCAGAAACAACAACAAAAAGAAACACAACTTCTTTGCACCGATTAGTTGTTCGACTCTTTGTGTAGAAAGCAAGCAGCCAGCGACCTCTATGCACAACAGCGGTAGCGGTACTAGTAGTAGCCGAGGCGGACAGTATGGCCGCGATCGTGATCGTGATCACTCTCGTCGCAGCTTTGTATTGCCCGATCAACAACAGCAGCAACAGCAGCAGCAGCAATTGCAACCACAGCACCGTGAGCAGTACAATGAGCGTGGAAGCAGAAGTAGCCGTGGTGCGTCAATGATGGGTGGTCCATCCCGTGCTATCATGATTGATGACCGTCGTGGTGAACCAATGCGTGGCACTCCTCCAAGCGGTCCTCAGATGCGAATGTACGCTAACCCAAGTCAACGTGAACGAGAACAGCAATCACAGCGTCATATTAGTGGTGGTGGTGGTGGCGGCCCTCATCGTGATCGAGACATGGATGATCGCTCAGATCGTATGAGTCGAACTCATTCTCGCCAGCAATCGCCTCCACCTCCTCTACCATCAGCTGCTACTTCAAGTATGCTTGCATCAGATAATCGCATGGAATCATCACAGTCAACTGGCCGTAGATATATGCAGTTTAGTGGACCTACAGTGTCACGCAGTCCGTCAGCAGAGAGTGGTCAATATTTGAATGCAGCAACACCAGGTGGATCAAATCCGCAGCACCGTATATCACCCCAGTCTTCTTCCCAGATGCCTTATATACATCCATCTCGTGTTGCCACGAATCCCCCACATTATCAACCTCCATCTGCATCTTCTTCAAAGCAGCAGCAACAGCAACAGCAACATCAGCAACAAGGTCCTCAGTATCAGCGACCAAGTTTGTTGCGAGATGTCAACAGAAGACGTTCACCATCGCCAGGTAGATATCCAAGTGGTGGATATGATAGAGACAGGGACAGGGATAGGGATAGAGGCCACTCAAGGTCATTTGAACAAAGAGACAGACAGTATCAGCCACCTTACCAAACCGATCGATCTCGCTCATTAATGTCGAATTTCAAACATCCATCCAACCAACAACAGCATCAACAATTACAGCATCAACAATCACAGCAGTTACATCAATCATCCAGTAGTCGCCGCTATCGTAGAGATGGAGGTATTAGCCCAGAGCCTGGCCGTAGTCGCTCACCTTCTCGAAGCGGCACACCTGTTTCATTCGATCCTCCAGCAATGCCTTCATTCTCTGGCTCATCACTGTCATTTGACAGCGGTGGTGGCAGTTCGCGTCCTTATGGCGGTCAAAGCCAGTTTGCAAGGCCATCTCTTATTGCAGGACATGGTAGCCATCATCCATCATCTCAGCAACACCAGCAGCATCAGCAGCAGCGCTCCAGTCAGTATGATTTGCACAGCAGAGATAGTCGGCATTATACACAATCGTTTGATGACACTCGAATGCATCCATCCGATCGATCATATCGGCCATCCCCATCTCAGCGGCTATTACATCCATCAAGATCATCCCAACATTATCAGCGCACTCCTTCTCCTCCTCCGCCACCTCACATGGTCTCCAGACTATCGACATCACCTCGTCAGCCAAAGCGATCTCAGCATGTTGTATCCTCTTTACCACAAACACTTCCACCCCCTCTCATTCGCAGCGGCAGTGCATCTGGTACAATCACCCCCTCTTCTACCACAGCAGCAGTAGCAGCAGCAGCAGTAGCAGCGGCAGTGCATCGACAGAGAACAGTTCCTGAACACAGTGAAAGCGAAGCAAACCGCGGTGATAATGAAAGCAGCGACGAGAGCAGCAGCAGCGGTGGCAGTAGTGAAGATGAAACAGAAGGCAAAGTGGTGCCACCGCCAGCTATACCAGTGTCAGCTGGTGTTGATAATGAGATTGATAATGAAATGGCCAGTGCGGTTTCATCATCCAGTCTATCGAGTCCTCGCATGGATAGCAGTGATTTGGATGACTTTGTTATGGTTGATTTGGAGGACACTGGCCTTGTCGATCAGCCTGAAGATGCGCCTGATTCTGAAAATAAGATATCACGCTCTAATAGTGATCTGAGTGAGACTCTTGATGCTGTCGATGACGTTGATGGCATGGACATTGATGAAGAAATTGCGCCTCTAGAGGCTGATCAGAATGCAGCTGAAGAGACTAACACTGAAATGGAAGAACAGCCTGAGGAGATTGATGGCGTCGCAACTGGTAATGCTGCGGCTATTGAAGTTGAAATCGAGACTGCAGAGGCCATCGATGGCGGTAATGACGATGATGAAGTGGATGAAGAAGGCTATGTATACGCAAGACGCACTCGCACCAGCGGAGATGCTGCCATTGTTGAGGCCATCTCTGCTCGCATTATGGCACTCCGACTCAGCAACATCCCAGATCCTGCGGACGCTATTGCCGATCGCATTCTTGCAGTCAACCGGGCTATTGCTCAGCGTTATACTGGTGCGAAGGTTGACTCTGCTGCACCTCTCCAAGGTCTCGAGCCATCGCAGTATTCATTTGCCGAGTCTGATGCTGAGAAGGCTCGTGAACTTGCTCCACTTCTCACAAAACACGTTCAGATTAAACGGCTGCGAGTCGGCAAGTTTGTGGATTCATTACAGAAGGAGCACGACGACTTGCATAAAGCTTGGATGGCAAAGAATGAGCAGTTGGATGCAGAGGCAGAGTCTCGAATTGGATCTATTCTGTCATCAATCCCCATGCCTACTGTAGACGCCTCTTCCGCCATGGCATCAGCATCTACTGCGACTGGTGGCCGATCATCTAGACGCCAGCAAGGTGCAGCAGCAGCCGCGGCGGCCGGTGGAGCAGGCCAAGGCGGAGGTGGCACCGGTGGATCACAGTATTTGAGCGGCGCTGGTGGTGCCAGTTCTGCATTCTATGGATCGGGTGGCAGCAGTAGTAATTCGAATGGCCCAGGATTGCCACTTTATGGGCCGGGGATTATGCCCAATAGTGGATATGGACTACCAGCCCATGCAGTTGCTGCAAATTTACTATCAAGTGGAGGAATTGGCAATCTATTCAAATCAGACATGGTTAGAAGCGAAGCAGATATTCAAGCTATTATTGATTCAATGCAAATTGCTGAGTTCAACAACCCTGACATTAGATCAAAGCGCACTCAGGCGATAATCCCCGACATGATTGTTGATCCTGAAGAACGCAGTGCTCGTATTCTCAATAACCACAACATGTACATTACAGATCCAGCTCGACATTTCCACATTGGACCAAACAATAGCATTGAGCGAGATATGCCGACTGAGCAGAATACGTGGACAATTGATGAATGTGAAATATTTATTAGAACATATCTGTTGGCTCCAAAGCAATTCTATAGGATTGCACAGGAGCTTCCTCACAAAACAGTTGAGCAGTGTGTATTGTGGTATTATAGAAATAAGAAAATGGTCAACTTCAAGCATTTGCAGAATGTGGTTGGCAGAGTCGATTCGTCAAAGAGAGGCCGTGCTCGTCGGATGGCTGCTCTCAATGCTGATGCGCTTATCAGAGCTGCTGCTGGTAGACCTGAAGGCGCCGATGATATGGCTGACATTCGTGGCTGGTCGATCAACACATCGAAGGAAGCTCGCCGTAGAGAGGGCAGTGCCTCGGTAGCCACCTCCACAGGCGTTGAGCAAGATACCGGCGCCGACTCGGTCTCATTGACTACAGCGGAACGTCCTCATCGAACACCACGCAACGGCCAGGCTCGCATCTCTGGCCATTCTCCTCAAGGTGTATACGATGAAAGCGTGCCTGTTGATGATGCTGCCATTGATGAAGGAGGCGCTAGCTCTTCTGCAGCAGCCACCCCAGCTGCACCTGTCCCGCCTGCCCCAACCGGCGTCGCCAATGCAACGGCAACTGAGCTCGAAGCCGACGGCCGTCTCTCTCTCGTTATTCCATACAGGCTGTTCATTGCTGAAGCATGGTGGTCGCCGTCTGAATACAAGCTCTGTCTGGAAGCACTTCGTGACTATGGCCGCAATTACACGCTGGTCGCCGAGTACGTTGGTACAAAGAGCATGCCGCAATGCAAGGCGTTCTATCAAGTAATGCGCAAACGACATGGCGCACCCGCTGTGCTTGGCAAAGGTCCCTCGCTGATATTCAACCAGCAATCCAAGGGCACTAGTCGTGGAAGAAAAACGAAGGCTGCTGCTGCTGCGGCGGCGGCGGCGGCAGCGGCAGCGGAGGCGGCAGCGGCAACTGCAGCTACTCAAAGCGAGCCTTCTACGGTTAAAGAAGATGTAGCTCGGCCATCCCATCGACCAGCTCCATTATCTCTTGTTGCCGATGCCGGTCTCATGTCATCTCAAGTGCTGTCTTCGCCAACAACTACGCTCACTTTGTTGTCCAATAACGAGATGGGCGACGATGAAATCCCACTGTCACAGAGTATTGGCCGTCGCCGAAACAATCAATCAGCACTCTCTGTCAGCACTCAGCAGCAGCATGCTCCAAGCGAAGGCTCTCGCTATGCCTCATCATCAACTGTGCCGGCCACGGTTAGTACGCCTCGCATCGCATGGACTGCTGCTGAGCAAGACATGTTCCTCAAGCTGATCTGTATCCGTGGCCCTGACTGGCCTGGTATCGCGCAGTCAATGGGCAGCAAGTCAGCCGAGCAGGTACAAGCTTACTTTGCCCTCAATGCCGAGGCTCTTGGTTTAGAACATGTTGTCAGCAATTGGAATTTGGCATCGCCCGTTGAGGATTCAATGAGCGAGTGCGAAGTGTACTGGGATTCATATGGACGGCCAGTTTATGGCCCAGTTTCCAGGATGCCATCATATCAGCTTCAGCACCAGCCGTACGGGTATCCTTACTCGCCGCCATCTCATCCATCTCTGCTTCAACATCCTCTTCCTCCTCCTCCTCCTCCTCCTATTCCTCCTCCTCCGCTGGAACAGCCATCGCAGCCACCTGTACAGTACATGTCTTACATGCAACCGCCACAGCCGCAACTACAACCACAACAACAGCCACAGCAACAGCAACAGCAGCAGTTTGTCTATCAGCACCATATCCAGAGTGCTCCTCAGCTGCCACCAGGTGCATACTACTTGCCCTCTGTTGTTGGTGCAGAGCAGTATGGCCCTCATTATGACTCGATACCTGTGGCGATGTCATCCATGCCCATGAACTCTGTTCCTGTCAGCATTACTGCTCCAACAGCAATGTATGTCGCTCCACCTCACCATCCTCAAATGGTGCACGGTGTTACCGGCATGATGCAGGGTCCAGCCATGGGCATCTTCTCGCCTACATTCTCTCAGCCCGTTCCCGGTGCATATCAAGCTGCCCCAACTCCTATTCAGCAGCATTCAGTTCATCTCCACAATAATCAAATGGTAATACAGCAAGAGCAGCCACAGCATCCACAATTTCAGCAGCAGCAACAGTTTCAGCAGCAGTTTCAGCAACAGTTTCAGCAACAGCAGCAATTCCAACAACCTCAGCAATCTCAGACACACGATGCGGCAGTAGCACTAGCGACCAATGCAGCCATCGCACGGAGAAGTCGGTCGCTTTCACCAGGACGACGTGCTAATGAAGTAATGAGCATCACAGCATTGCTCAATAGCAAGCCACCAGCGCCTCAAGCCCAGCTCGCACAGGTTCAGTAAATCACAACCTTGCTTTATTGTATAGACTCTTTCGTTTCATTTATTTTACTCATCTATTTTTCTGTTCATGTTTTTTTAAATGCCCCTCCTTTTTATACGCTAGTGTGAGTAGATACGTCATCAGCGCAGCACAAGTGCTGTGACTGCGGACGGACTGTGCTTTCTTTATTTTCAGTAGCTCTGCTTTGCTTTGTTCGCGATCTACTTCTCATACACATTTCATTTTTTGATATTGTTCTGTAAACAACTCAATGTCGACCAAAGTCAAGCATCGTTTATCGGATACAGCTGCACCAGGCGCAGGCAGTCTCCAGGAAGAAGATGCGCTTGCCTTCCCTCTTTGTGACCTTCCGCTTGACCTGCTTGAGCATACTGGCCTGTTCTTGAGTAGTTCTGAGGCGGTTCCTTTGTTGACGGTGTCGCGCAACTTCCATGACTTGTTTGCCCGAAGTGTGTGGCGTGTTATCGGATACAAGGTGCTCTTTTATGCTGAACCGACTCGCAGCGCAGCCTTTGCTAACTATGGCCAATATGTCCGCAAGATTGATCTGCTGGCAAGTCCATCCATGCCAATCAAGGGCTTAGATTGGCCGCAGGTGTTCCCAAACACGTCAATGTTCACATTTACCATCCGTCGCAAGATGACTTTGCAGCAAAAGCAAGACTATCTGAACGCAATTGCTGAGTTTCAAGGACTGTACTCGCTAGTGGTATCGATGGAAACCGATCTTTACCGTGATGTCGACGATGGCGTCAATACTGAAAAGAGTTTGCTTGATTTGGCAGCACTGGCAAATACATTGGTGTCGCGTAACATGGCTAGTGACAAGCAGCGTCTCCAGTATCTCAAGGTGATCCAACCAGTCGTGCCATTCCATATCCGCCTAGTGACCAGCTTAATTGACTTTGTGCACACTGTTTCCACCATCAAGAACCTTGTGCTACATCTTGATTTAGCCGGGTGTGACAGAGCTCGCCATCTAACCACCGAGGAGATAGCCACCCTACGCCCACATATTGTCGAACTGCCAAAGACAATTTGTTGGAGCGGAGGAGATGTCTGCAAGGCTTCGTGGAATCGCCAGTTGTACAGCCTGACCGCAGAGTCCATTGCTGCGGGTGCAACTGACTATGTTATATTCCCGCACTTGGTGTCAGTCAAGCTCATGATCTGCTGTGCCCTCGCCACTGCAAACGACTATACCGACTGGACACCTGAGCGATTCCCATCTCTGCAGCGTCTCGAGTTTAAAGAGTACAATTGTGGTATAAAGAATGCAACTCCAGGTAGAACCGCTGCAATTCAGATTATAATTGCGCAGAAGTGGCCGCGGCTACTGACTCTTATGCTCAACAGTGCTTTAACAGCGATTGGATTTAACCAAATGATGGATAGCAATCCACAGTTGCAAGTTCTTCAGGTTGGAATTAATGGCAGTGCTCTGGACAAGAATGGTCGATTTGATTTGGTGCCGGTTCTCGAATGTCTTCCGAAACTGCGTGAGTTTGCTCTGCGTGCTCCATCAAATACAAAGGTAGAGAACGACTGGATGCATTTGACTAACCATTCCCTGGAAGTGTTTAAATTGTATCCTCCGTCAAAGCTGTAAGCATTTGCTTGATCTCTCTTTTACTTTGCTTTTTTACTTTGTTTACTTTGCTTACTTTGCTTAAGATTTGCAGTACCCCCAACTTCTTTGAATGAGATGATCGGATCCGGTCATCCAATTTTAAATTTCTTTACCAAAATTTCGTGTTGGATATTTTCTTTAGAATCTTACTCGGACCCGTAACTTTACTCGGGCTCTCGGATACTTGGTTCATCCATGTCACACGTTCCTCTTCCCCCCTCCTTTCCCTTGACCCAAGACACGAAAACAATTGTCAGGTGTTGTGACCCGAGACTGCTGCGGCGTACCCAGACCGGAAGTTTCCTCGGTCTCTAGTGCATCTCATATAAAAATTGTTGAGATGCGAAGCATCTATGGAGGAAATTTTTTGGATTGAATCATCATCTCATCATCTCATCATCTCATCGTCCGTTCACTCACACAAACACTCGCAATGCCACACAAGGAACTTACTATCTACGTTGACATCATCTCCGGCTACAGCTACGTCCTCACGGAGCGCCTCGCTCTCCATTTTGAGCACATGCCTGAATGGAAGCCAAATGCCGACTTCTCCATCAAACTGGTCATGGTGAATCTGCCTGGTCTGTTCATCAAGTGCAGCAACCCGCTGTTTAGCGGTACGGAGAAGAACAAGCTGCCGCAACTCATGCGTGATATCAAGTGGGCCGTTGACACCATGAATGTGCCATTTGTTGGACCAGCTCACAAGTCTATCAGTGATGCAAATGGCAACTTCATTCGGCCCGAGCTGGCACTGGCCGTACTGCAAATGCTGAATGATGAAGACCAGCCATTCCATCAAGTGTACAATGCGTATCGCCTATTCCAACTCCAGTTGCTTGGCCATGGCATTTCGGTCCAAACTGCCGACCTGGTTGCAGATGCACTGGAGCCTGCCTTCGACCGCGAACTCGCATTAGCCTGGGCGAAGAAGGCGGAAGAGAATAAGGAGAAGCTGCTCGCCGAGATTGAAGAGAATACTGACAAGCTATTCGAACTTGGCGGATTCGGATGTCCAACACTGCTGCCGAAGCAGGAAGGCGAGGATGTCAGCATGCTCTTCTTCGGATCAGACCGCCTTGAGCATGCTGCCCACATTCTCGGTCTGGACTATTTGCCGGTGGGCAAGTTCAAGTCCAACGGTTTCAAGCCGCTTTCATCCTAAGCATCTCACTTTTATTCATCATCCTCATTTTAGACCATCTTTCTTTTTTTGTACTTTTAACACATCCATGTCTTTTCTCTCTGTGATAGCCTTCGTGCCAGTTGAACCGCCTTCGTACCACCTACCTCCACTGCCTCGTGCGCAGTCACCATCAAGTTTTGTTTCTTTCTTTCCTTGCTGAAGGCTACCTGTTCAGGATGGTAGTACTTGCAACCTTGTGGTACACACCGGCGACTGGCCGACGAGCACTAACGGATCCTCCGCGGAAAGGCCGGGGTACTCCAATGATATCACTTTTGATGTTTTATTGGTGGGCTACGAGACTGGGAACCCATTGAGCTCAACCTTTTTGCGCTCCGATTACAGCGACGGTACGGCCCTTTCTATTCTCTTTCGCACTCGTTCGCTCAGCTCATTCACGCACGCCTGCCCACGCACGCATACACACTCTCTGTCAACTTTGTTCTGTTCCTTTTTTTTCCTTCGTCCTTCACACACACGCCTCGCTTTCGCTGTTCCTTCTGCCCACCGCTTTGCTCGCTTTCCTGCCTTGTCCTTGTCTTTCCACGCGTTACAAACTGACCCCTTCCCTCCTCTTTTCTCCTGCTTCCTCCGTTTCCCTCGTTCACAAACACACCGCAAAGAAAAGCTCCTTGAAGTCTGTCAACGCAGCAAAAAAAAAAAAGTATATAAAGATGGTTCAGGTGTTGGTGTTTGGTGCTTGCAGCTTTGTTGGCCGTCATCTCATTGAGCTTCTCGTTGATAACCGGTTCAATGATCCGCTTGTCAGCCAGCTCTCCGCCTCCTTCTCCACTCCTGGCGCCGCCACTGCTCTCGAACCTCTCCACATTCGTGTCGTTGACCGCACCTCTCCGCTGCTTTGCGGCTTCCCTCCCGAGACCATTGCCGCTTACAACAAGGTTGACTTTATGCATGGCAACTTGTGGCGAACGCAGTTCATCGAGCAGTGCTTCACCAAGCCCATTGGCAACTCTGCTAGTGGTGGCAGCAGCGAGACACCAGTGTGGGACCTGGTGATCAACGTGTCTTCGGTGCCCAAGTTTGGTCAGGTGGCCGACTACTCGTACGAGAGCATCACGGGAAACATCAAGCGCATTGCACGTGCCGCCGAGCGGTTCGGAGCCCGACGACTTGTGCATCTGTCGAGCTCGTACACATATGAAAACACGGAGGAGCTCATGACCGAAGACAAGACTCCTCTCAAGCCAGGCGCGAAGCCAATGTCTGAGTTCTTTATTGCCGCTGAGCGGTTCCTGACCACGGGCGATGATGAATCGACAACCAAGCAAGCGGTCATGGCGACGCTGAAAAGCGCCGCGAATGGCTCGTCAAAGGGCGGACTGGCTGGAATGGCCGCAGCAATTGCGTCAACATTTGGCGGCGGTGGCAAGAACAAGAGCGATGCCAACAGTGATGCGGCTAGCTTGAACAACAGTGTGTGCAGCGATGTCAGTGGCGATGGTGGTGATCTTGAGCTCACCATTCCAACCATCATCCTCCGACCAGCTTTGATGTACGGCCCCAGTGACGACGTTTACTTCAGCACCACTTTGATGATGTGCGAGACCTACCGTTACAAGGGTGAGGACTACCACGCCATGGTTGACGAGAAAATCATGTCCGACACCGTTCACTTGCGCGATGTTGCCCGCGCCATCATTCACTCCGCCATCTGGCAATTCTACCAGCAGCTGCCCACCGCCTCCACCAGCCGCCGCATCGATATCTTCAATGTTACCGACGGCTCGCACAACAACATGCTGGAGGTTGCTCAGACTTTGGGTGGAGCGTTTGGCCTCAAGGTTAAGAACACTCCGTCGGTGATTCGCGCTGCTGTACGGCTAATGCCAATCTCCAAGCTCACTCGCGAAGTTAATGACAAGGTTGTCGATGAGTGGGAGGATATTGTGCAAAAGACTGGCATTAAGAGAACCCCTCGGACGACGTCGTACATTGATGCAGCGATCATCGAGATGGGCATGAAGTCATCATTCTATATTGATGGCAGCAAGCTGATCCAAAGGACGGGATTTGCGCCAAAGTATCCAAAGTTGAGTATGGACCCAATCAAGGAGATTATTGCGGAGAATCGTGCAATGAACTACTATCCACAACTGGATCAGCAATGAAAAATGAATACACAAAATTAGCTCAACTTAATCGACATTAACAACCTTTTTTCTATCATGCCGTCTTACCCTTTCCGTTCCTTATGCTATTAGTTTTCTTTATCATCTTTTTTCTTTGCATCCTTTTCCTTTTTGGATCACCTGCCTATCACGAACCCCCTCCAACAGCTATTTCACCCACCTCACCCTTCCTGATCACTTATCATCCTTAAAAAAATATTTGATAGTTAAAAAAGAAAAAGAAAAACATGGAGCAACTTAGAAAATGGGAGAGTTAGAGTTAGAGTTAAAAGTTAAAAGTTAGATAAAATCTTCACCGAATTCATCATCGAGTGGATTCTTAAACATTGGTTTCTTTGGCGGTGGACCAGCCGATGCCTTGTTCTTACTAATAGATACAGGTTTAGCCTTTGGTCTCTCCTCTTCTTTATCACTGCTCGCCTTGTCACCATTACTATCGGATTCATCATTATCGTCATTATCATCATTATCGTCATCATCATCTTCTTCTTCTTCTTCTTCAGCAGCTATGCGTTTAGTCCCAGCTTTTATGGGTTGTGCATCCAAACCATGATTAATCTTTTGGGCCAAGTACATGTCACACACCTGATGACTTGTTGTGATATCCTCCGGATCTTTATCGTCGCGATCGCGAATAAAGCGCGGGAAACGAATGGAGATGCCTTTATCTTCATGAACCATTCCCATTCCAGCAGTGTACTTTGGTGAAATCTGCAAATCTGCACACTTAATCTCCCAGACTAATTTGCCATCAAACCATACATCGGGGTAGTCTGACCGAGAAGCTGGCAAGTGATAATCGTACCGCGGCTTTGGAATGATGTGATCCTGGAGAGCATTAAAGTGATTCTGCAAGTCAGCGTCCGAGAAACCAGTCCCAACTTTGCAGACTAATTGGTATTGGCTGCTCTTTGGCTCATAACAGCACAGGTAGTATGCACCATATGTTCCAGCACGCTTGCCAGTTCCTAATTTGGCACCAACTACAATCAAATCTAGAGAATCGCCAACACCCTCCAAGTAATCCTTCTTTAACTTGAGCCAAGAGTGAGATCTGTGTGACGGCTCATAAGTAGCACCTTCATCATCCAATGACTTTACAATTAAACCTTCACAGTTGCCATCAACGGAAGCATCCAAAAAGGTTGAAATCTCATCCAAATCTGTAGAAATCATGCTTGTAGCAAACGTAATAACATTGCGTACAGGCATAATGCATTCAAACAGTAATTTGCGACGCTCATCCAGTCTTTCTTGTAATAATGAACGTCCATTTACATACAGCATGTCGAATGCAAAAATCATCACTTGGACTTTAATATCCTCCTCGTTGACTCCCTTCTTTTTACGAGTGGTGAGCGTCTGGAACGGCAATATTTTGCCCTCGACTTTAGAGTCATCCTCAGTATTGTTGTTGGAAGGCTCCCAGGCCACAACTTCACCATCAATAATAAAGTCATCGCATTTACCCTTGCGTCTAATACGAGGCATTGCAGCAACCAAATCAGGATACGTTTCAGTCAGTTCCTTTGAATTTCTGCTAAAGATGCGAGTTGAGCCATCCTTCATGTGATGAATCTGCACTCGATGTCCATCATATTTATATTCACAAATAAACTTCTTCCCTTCAAATCTCTCTATCACTTCAGAGACTGCCTTTGTTGGATGGGCCAACATTGGCTTAACTGGAATGCCTGGTGTTAATTTGCAATGAGTAGTAATCTCATCAATTCCAAACTCAATTAATTTAGGAATAACCAAACTGTAATCTGGACATTCCGAGTATGCCTTTGCCAGATTGGCTTCTGCCTGCTTAAATGTCTCTCGATGTGATTCACCATTCAACTTGATTACCTTCTCAGGCTTAGTTCCTTCTTCCTTTTGTTTAGCAATTCTTTTCATTGACTCAACCACAGTAGCTGCTCTTGCCAAAGCAGACTGAACTGTGTTTTCACCCATTTTAACTCCAACTTTTCCACTGAGAATTCTTATCAAATACTGAGCCTCAATGGCTGTGCATCGACTAAGCAATCCTGATATGATTTTGGTCTTTTCTGTCTCAGAGTGTCCACCTGTAATATCAGCCAATCCTCGAATAGACTTGTGCAGCTGATTAATTGTCAGAGGCTTTGGCTGCTTTAATCTCATCTGATTGTTCATTAATGATTTTGCAATTTCACCCAAATCAGATCCCAGCTTTGCAGCCTCGGCTCCACGCAGCTTACCTGGCTTGCAGCTAGTCGCCAATGCAATGGCAGATGTTAATACTTTGTTTCCAACACCCAATTCTACTCCTTCATGGTCTGGTGCAAATGTAGCTGTGCTCAAATAGACTGTTGGAAGTGTCAAATGTGGATAGTTGCTCATAACCTCTACAAAGAATTCAGCCATGTACTCTGTAATCTCAGTACGTTTACTAGTCTTGCTGCTCTGCTCAAACACATCCACAAGTCTCTTGAATGGCAACTCGGTACTGGTGTCCGTTGGATCCACTTTAACTGTGCTCTCCACATTGTCAGCAGGTGTGTCAGCTGAAGATGCCTTATTCTTGTTCATGAATGAAAACGGATTCACTTTAGGCGCTGCTGATGCCGTTTTTGTGGTTGCTGGTGCTGCTACTGGTGTTGGTGCCGATACTGATGCTGATGCTGGTGCTGGTGCTGGTGCTGGTACTGATGGTGCAGCAGCAGCCGTGGGGGTTGGTTTGGGCTTTGGCGGAGCTGACTGCATTTTGAATATACTCTTCCAATCAGTCTTCATATTCTTCATTGCTGGCTTCTCTTCTGTTGTGGTTACTGTGGATACTTTTGTGGTTACTGTTGTAGCAACTGTTGTAGCCTTTGCTTCAACGTCAGTGGTCTCCACAGCAGAGTCAGACTTGGATTTGGCAGCCGCAGGGATGGCGTCTTTGTTCGCTGGTGGAAGCTCAAGTACATCATCCAACAAGTCACTCTGTGGAGCCTCAACTGGGTCAGACGAAAACAAGTCGCTCAATTGACTGTCTCCACAGCGGCGTCTGCGGCGTCTCGATGTCAAAGAAGTAAACTCCTCGGTATCGCTCTCTGCATCATGCGCATTATCACCATCTACAGGGTCACTATCACTGGATGCAAGCGAAGCTGTTGGCCGGACAGTGGGCCGAGCCGAGGATTGTCGACCAGCGGCAAGCGGTTTTGGAGGCATTGGGCTATTTCGTGTACGAACGTATTGCAGAATGGCCTTGATATCAATGTCTCTAATCGTGTCGCTGATGATATCTGGCTTGCGCTTCTTGTCAAACACAACTGCTGATGTTGTAACTGAACGTAAACAAACCGAGGATGTAAACAATGGAGATGCTGCTTGAGCGAAGAAGACGAGTCGACTGAAGTGAACTGGTCGATCAAGTCTTCGAAGCACACAAGCAGTATAAGCTATTGGAACCGTTGTTGCTGCTGTTGCTGCTGTTGCTGCTGTTACTCTCGATCGTCAACAAAAAAAGAAAAAAAAGAAAGAAGAAGAGGAAATATACACAAAAGTGCTGCGGTTGCTGTTGTGTATTATTCACAAGGGAGCAAACAAACAGCAAACACGCACACAAACACACAC
>MU602750.1:0-14002 GCA_025201865.1 Ramicandelaber brevisporus | reverse complement strand
ACACACGCAGGTGCCGCCTGGGGTCGTCTTGTCTCCTCCCCCTTGCTGGGTAGTGCCAATTCTTGTGCCTATACTACTCAGCTACTCTGCGAGTGTCAACGTGTGTCGACACTTGTGGTGAGCACTCTTCTCCGCGCACCCATCTACTCAATCAAGCGCAGCACGGTGCGTCTCCATCGCGCATCGTGCCGCAGCAGAATGCGTGCTAGAGTGCTGAAGGACGTGCTCGTGGAGGTGGCGGATGTATGTTCTCCGCGACGTGTTGCCTGAGTGAAATTGGCAAGAGTGTTGGAAGCAGCGACAGTCTCGCTGTTGGACACTTGCGACGTTTAGTCGATAGCAGTGGCTCGTGGCTGTTAATGCCTCATCAAGTTCATCTTCAGCAACGCGACATGGCTGCCAGCACAGTCTCCTCTCTAAATGATATGTTCTTTGCCTAGATTTTGTGTTTTTAAAACGTTTTGCGTCTGTTTTCTTATTTCTCCGGACCTAAACGGATTTGCCCCGTATCATTACGAAGAATGTATTTTTGAAGAGAACAAACATTGAGGATTAACATGGGAGATCGCGATTACGTGAAATGAATAAGCAAAAAGTGAGTAGGCAAACATTTACACAGTCTTCCGGAGCGGAATGTGTTTGAGGAAACACGCAGCGACGAAGCCAGCTGCCACAAATGGCGCGGTAGCAATGAACACATCTCGTAATGAGAGCACGTATGCATCAATGATTTGCGTCTTCATTGGCTCAGGCGTCAACTTGATTGCATACTGTGAGTTCATGGCAATGTTAGCAAGCTTCTCCGGCAGCCTTGATGTCAGTCCATTGTTCAGAATAGTTGACTGGATAGCCAGACCAATAATACCGCCAAGGTTACGGACGAAAACAAGGAGGGATGTAACGGCAGCCATATTTTCCTGAGTTGTTGCTGCCTGGCAGGCTAAGGTGATTGCTCCCATGCCAAGACCCATTCCGATGCCTCCAATCAACAGGAAGCCAATGAGCTCGCCATTTGGAGTTGACCGCTTCCACAACGCGACAAGGCCAACACCAACCGCGAGAATAGCGGGGCTCAGAATGGCGTACGGGCGATACACACCGAACTTGGAGATCAATACACCACAGAAAACAGATGTAACTACAGAACCAAGCATGAATGGCAGGAGACGAAGGCCAGAGGCTGTGGCAGTCGATTCAAGGACAATCTGGAAGTACACTGGTGCCCAGAAGACGGCGCCATATAAACCCATGCTGACCATGGATGACTGGGCGAATGAGAGGGCACAGTTTCTAATGCCAAAGAGGCGCAGCGGAATAAGTGGTTCCTTGGCCACCTTGAGCTCGACGTACACGAACACTCCCAGGACAATGATACCAACTACGAGCAGTGCAATGACCTGAACAGAGTTCCATGGATAGTCGCGACCGCCCCACGAGAGCGACAGCAAGAGGCACACCAGGCCAGCGCAGAGGAGGAAAGCACCGAGGTAGTCAATCTTGGCCAGTTTTTGGCGGATGCTACCGGTTGGACGCGGCATCTTGAGCTTCCACCAAACGACGGCAACACCAAATGGGCCAATGAACAAATTGATGTAGAAGCCCCAGCGCCAGCCTCCATGACCAGCGTCAGTAAATGCACCGCCCAAAAGTGGACCGGCGATGGATGCCAGTGCGAAGACGCTCATCAGAATGCCCATGTACTTGCCACGGTCGCGCAAGCTGACGATATCGGAGACGATGATGAACACGAGCGACATCAGACCGCCACCACCGATGCCAGCAATACCACGACCGATGATCAGCATGACCATGCTCTGTGCAGCGCCACAGATGGCCGAGCCAACCTCGAAGATGAAGATGGCAGAATAAAGCATTTCAACGCGTCCAAACACATCGGCCAGGCGACCATACAGTGGCTGGAAGGTGGTGCTAGTCAGGAGATAGGCCAGGCCGACCCAGTTGATCAAGTCAAGGCGTTCCAAATCAGATGCAATCTTTGGCAGCGCAGTTCCCACGATGGTGTTGTCGAGCATGGCCAGGAACATGACGATGGCCAAGGCAGATATGATGGCAATCAGCTCCTTGGGAGTGTATTTGGCACGGCGACCAGACGACGACTCTTCTCCCTGGGTGTCGACTTCGCCGCCTTCTTCAGCATGGCCAACTTGTCCTTCAGCGTCGTCTGCCCTCTGCGCTGCCTCTTCTGTCATTTCTTTTGTAATTTCATTGGTGTCTTGATGAGCCGAGGTAACGGAGGTCTTTTCGGAAACCTCGCGTGCGGCCTCGGTGGTGTAGTTGTTTGTAGAGGCTACCGGGATGGAAACAACGTCATCGCCAGCAGGTGACGGATTGCCTGCAGCCATGTGTATCGAAGCTTCGTTTGTCTATTGTGTATCTTTTCGGCTGAGTGATTGTAAAGTAGAGGGAGAGAGGGGAAGAGGAGGAAGAGCAGAAGAGTGAAGGAATGAATGAGAGAATAAAAGAGATATAATGAAAGTGGTGTGTGCGTTTGCTGCGTATCTTCAGGTCACTGCGGCAGCCAGTTGAACGACACCTCCGCTGCGGTTTTATGCATCCTTCACCATCACTGGCATCACTGCGCATCGCCACCGGAGAATCTGTTGCGAGACTCCGAAACCAGCAAAGGGGCATCTATTTCGCCGAATCATTTTTCAAAAAAAAAAAACTCCGGACCCGAAGAGAGCTAGCAGGAAGGAAGAGAAAAAGAACAACAAACAACGTGATCAAGATTCGCATACACATACGCATACACATACGCATACGCATACACCCAACCTGATCGCCAGTTCCAAGAAGTGGTCTAAGCGGATAGATCTGATGGCTCTGAGGGGCTTACTTAAGCGCTCTTGGCACGAGAGAGTGCAGTGCTTTTACTGCAACTCTGAGCTAGTTCTTCAGCAGTCTCGCGTGCGCCTTGGCAACGACTGCACATCGTTTCATTGTGATAAATGTGACTGCGACAATGTCTTTAACAGCGATGGCGAACTCGTCGATAGTGTACCTGAAATGCACGATGATGCCAAGCCAGGTCCCTTTCGACATGTGTCATCGCCATCGCCTGCATCTGCGGCATTGGATAGTGGTGGCGACAATAGCAGCAGTGTGTTTTGTGACATTTGTATTCATAATCATCAAATGGTTAATGTTCTTTTGGCCGAAACTGATGAAGACATTGTATTATCAAAATATGGTTCAGATGAGGCGTTCAAAGCAGTATTGGAAGAGCGATATCCGTCGGTTTGTGGAAAGTGTGGGCCAAAACTAATTGAGGCATTAAATGCGGCAGATCGAACAAGCATGGCACATGGATTTGGACAGAGTTTGCGACAGTCACTGGCAGCCAGAGACGAGGCAGTCATTGTGAGAGTGAAAAGTGCAACGCTTGTAAGGAAAATTGGATGGTTTGTTACTACATTTTTGGTCATTTGCATTCATTTTGTTGCATTCTTATCTTACAACAGTCTTTTACAGAATCCACTCAGTTCACTCCAGTCGCTCATCAGTCCTTACAAAATTACATCGGAACAAGCTGCTCAGCTATTAATAGCAAATGGTATAATCACAGCCGGACTTGTTTCCATGTATGATCCTACCTGGCTATCCCGAGCTCATGACTATAGAATTCAGCCGGTTGGGCGTGACAGATACCGATGGTTTGTTATTACATCTGGTATCACTCGGCTAATGACTGGTGGATCGTTAATCATTGCGAAGTATTACTCGTATTCTATAGATGATGCTTTCTCAAAGACTGCACTGATTGCATTGACTGCATTTATCGACGCTCTTTTGATTGTCTGCGGGACTGTGATGATGAGTTTGCTAAGACCACTTCAATACCAGCGTACATTTGGCACATCATTAAGAGGTACACCTACTCCATCTCCCTCAGCACCCATCCTGTCTCCAGCATCAGTGCAAACTACTTCAAAACAGCCGCTTGACTCCACCAGCGATTTGTTTGATGCACTCAGAGATCAAAACCTGGCATCAGTTGTCGACAGTGGCCATGATGAGATCGATGACAATATACAAGATGATGGATCGGAAATGGACTGGGAACCCATCAACAGCACTTTACCGGACACTGCACAAACTGCACAAGCTGCACAAACAACGCAGTCATTACAGACTGCACAAACTGCACAAGTTGGACACTCCTCATCACTGTCTAGTTTCCCGCCGAGTCGATTCTTCTTTGATCAACAGCACGCTGGCATTGAAGATGCATTCATGTCCAGTATGAAGGTTAGTGAGCAAAATGGTCAGAATTCTGCTCTCCATCGACTACACAAACACAAGGCAGTTCAGTGGACCATCACAAATGTCTGGCATCCATCCAGAATGTGGCTGGCGGCTCAAATAAGACAACGTTCGTCTCAGCTACAAGCTGCCCTGACTTTCACAACGTGCCTCCTAATTCGTCTCATATCTGCATACATCAGCACTTCATTCAGGCTACTCACTATTCCAATATTAGGAGCTGCATATATTCGATTCGGCGCTACTATTGATCCCTTGCGGATTAATACACATCAGCATCAATATGTGCTATGGAGATTGTCACTGGAGATTGCTCTTGTGGCTATCCTACTGTGGGATGGAAACACAGCATCGCTGGCCGTGAAGCAATTTGGCCAACAGAGCTCGCTGTTGGCTGCGCTGATGTCGACAATCGGTAGGAGAGCTGTTGCATTAGATGGATGTGTCTCTCAGATGTCATGTCCACATACTCCCGATAATGCGGATGCCTCGTACCCAATAGTCGCCGTTTACCTTGGCATGATTTCACTCTTTGCAGATGTCACGGCAGCCTTCTGGTTTGCTTTGAAGCCACTTGCTTAGGAATAAACAATAAATAGTCCATCCATGTTAATTTTTTTTGATTTTTTGATTTTAACTTTTTTTTGGGAGACGAAAGAGAGAATTCCAGCAAGAGAGTTTGGTGAGCGAAGGAGAGAAAGCAAACTGGTTCTGATCAGCAAGATCGAGAGAAATACAGCCATCGTGCAGCACACTTTTTTTTCTTATTATACTTGCCAACAGATTGAATAGCAATGTCGACTACCTCGGGCTCGATCTTGACTCTGGCTCTGCCAGCAGAGGCTAACGAAGCGATCTCAGCCACCGCCTCCAAATCCGGAGCATCCGCCGCTGCGTCTGGCGTGGCCGCGGCTGCCGGAAGCAGCGGTGCAGTGTCGTGCACAGTTGCCCCAGCTGTTCTCTTCTCTATTGTCGACCATTACCTGAGACGCAACTCTGGTCAGGAGCGCGTGCTGGGCACTCTTCTCGGCACCGTTACTCCTCTGGCCGGCAGCAACACCGGAGCCAAACACGTCGAGATCCGCAGCTGCTATGCAGTCCCACACAGCGAGGATGCCAGTGCCGATCAGATCCTGCTTGATATGGAGCACCACCGTATGATGTATGACCTTCACAAGAAGGCCAACCGCCGTGAGGTTATTGTTGGCTGGTATGCCACTAGCGGCAAGGGCGATTCTCCATTGTTCAAATATGCCCCAGTCATTCAGCAGTACTTTACCAGCGAATGCCAATCAGCTACCGCCGGCTCTCTTGACACTGCCGTTCACCTGCTGATGGATGCCGAGCTTATTTCTAAGGCTCTCTCCGTCAAGGCATTCACTGCCGTTACTATTGGCGCTCCTTCTGTTGCCGCTGCTCTTCGTGAGGCTGCTGCTGCCGCTGCTGCTGCCGCCGCCGCCAAGGCGACCGATGGTGACAACGCTGCCACTGATGGCGAGTCTGGCAATGTTGCTGGTGAGAAGTCATCTGGAACCAACCTCGCATTCTTGCCAATTTCGTGCGAGATTTCCTATCAGAATGGAGATCGTAGTGCACTGTCGCTGGTCTCTCAACAAAAGACCGAGTCAAAGTCCAATGTCGATCCAAGCCAGCCAGTTGCAGACATTGTCAGCTTGCAGCGCGCCATTTCCGAATTGCTCTCGATGGTTGAGCGCGTCTCGGAATTTGTTGAAAAGCAGCGTAGCAATCCTCAATTGGCCGCTTCTCCAGAGAGTGTTGCCGTTGGCCGTTACTTGATGGATGTACTGGCCGTTGTCCCTCACATTGATCCAAAGGCTTTCGCCGAGAGCATGAACGCCCATGTCCACGATATTCTCATGGTTGTTTACTTGGCTCACGTTGCTCGTGCTCAGCTTGACATTGCTCAAAAGCTGCAGCGCATCATTTAAAACAAAATCACAATCAGCCTATGTTTTTTTTAAAAGAAAAGAAAAGACTAAACTATGAATAGTACTATTCAACTATGATAGGTATCCTACATTAGTTATCTTTACATATGTATACGTAAAACAAAGTAATCGTGGAATTAATGGTAATTGTAATGGAAAAAGTAAGAAAAATAAAAAAATAAAAATAAAAACAGAAGCTAAACAAGTTTTAACGAAGGTGTTGATGCGATGATTGATAGTAGTCATGACCATTGTGGTCGTTTCCACTTGGATCTCCACCATGATAATGAGCCCGATGATTATGGGGATGTTGATGATGTACAGAAGGCGCAGGAACGCTTTGAACGCCTGGCATGATGGCCGGATTGACCAAGATTCCATTGCTGGCGCCATTGGCTATGTTGGCCTGAGCCACAGAACAATCCTTGTGTGCAAACAGCATTGTACGCAAGCCGACAATCTCCTCACGAAGGCTCGCAGTTTCACCCTTGAGTCTCTCATTCTCTGACGTCAATGTAGTGACGCGAGTTTGCAGTTCATTGAGCCACTGTTTCTTGCGCTGCCTGCACTTGTGAGCAGCTTGACGATTGCGCTCAAGGAAGAGTTTACGCTTGTCTTCGCTTGACATGTCCTTGTCATATTTGGATGAATCGTCTGGACTGCCATCGCCTCCTTTGCCCATCTTTGATGAGTATCCTGGGAGACGAGCTTGGCCATTCTGAGGACTATTGACCATGCTGGAGTCTCGGCTCATTTCGTCATCATCCATGTCATCCATATTGAAGTCATCCTGGTCAATATCCAGGTGGTCAACGCCAGCTGCCAATTGTGGTGAAATTGACTGCTTCCTGCCTCGATGGGCTGGTGCTGGTGCTGGTGCTGCCGTTGTTGTCGGTGTAGGCTCATTGGTCCGCCGTCTCTTGTTGCCACGCTCTTTACTTGGCTTTGATGGAGCGCCAGATGTGAAGGCACTATTGGCAGTGGCTGCTGTGTCTTGAATAAGAGGAGGTGCTTGAGATACATATTGGGGTTGCAGAGGAAGAGGACGTGGCGGCTCCTGCTGCTGCTGTTGTTGTTGTTGGTGATGATGAGGGCTGGAGAGTAGCATTGGCCGACCAGGGGCTGAGGTTGCACTGGCTGGTTGGCGCTGGCCATACTGTACATTACGAAGAACATTGGAAGCAGGAGCTGGTTGAGACCATGGTGCAGCAGGCGGCGGCTGTCCATTGGCCATATACGGAGGATACTGCGGCGGTTGGTGAATAGATGCATGCGAGACTGGAGGTGGTTGCGGCATGGTAAACAAATGTGGATTCTGTGCAGCCAACGGTGGATGGATGGCAGTTGGATCTTGGAGAGGGGCCAGACCGGTTGAGGCGATGACTGCTGCTGCGGCCGCGGCCGCTGCTGCCGCTGCTACTGCCGATGACTTGTCTACTGGGCCAGCCGGAACTGCATTGGATGCGGCAGACAGGACCGGAGCAACTGGCAGCGAGGCAAGCGGGATTTGTCCTGGAATAGCTGGCTGGATCTGCTGGGTGGGCTGAACTGGCTGCGGCGCAGTTGAGAGCGAGGCCTGGCTTGATGCAATTGCAGCCGGGATTGGCAGTACTGCGCGCAGAGTTCCGCCGGGAGTTACAACGCTTGGACCACTGCCAAGAGCGCGCAAGAGTACAGCAGTCGTGGGAGACGGGAGAGGCTGCGTGAAGGAGCTTGTTACACCGCTGTTTGTGCTGTTGACGTTAGATGCATTGCTGCCGGATAAGAACCCAAACCCAGACTGAGGAGGCTTTGGTGCTGAAACCGCAGCTCGGAATGCAGCAGTTCCCGGCCCGTCGTTTCCAACTACACCTTGACCGCGTGGGCTCTCCATCTCAGACAGCGGTGGGAGGATAGTACGGCCTGGGACACTTGTTAAGGTGGAGTGGCCTGTGGGAGATGACGTTGGCACACCACCGTCCATGAGCTGCCGATGTGGGACAAGTGGCGATTGTGTACGCATGCTGACGAGACTGTTGTTATGATTTCCAGTGACGCTCGATGCAGAGAGTGCAGCTGATGCCAGTCCGGAAAGTCCCTCTGCCACCCTTCCACCGCTGTTGTTATTGCCACTATTGCCACTATTGCCACTATTGCCACTATTGCCACTATTGCTGCCGCGTGCTGTTGAATTCTGTTGCTGCTGATTATGCTGGTTCTGATGCTGCTGCTGCTGCTGCTGCTGCCGTTGATATTCAGCCTTGGCTTTTCCGACTGTCTGACTTTGAATGATGCCATCCGTCGCCGGTTTCAAAGTTGTTACCGCCCTATCGTTGACAGAATAAGAGTTCCCAGAGCCCGGCGATTTCACCGCGACAGACTCTGATGCACCAGCAGATGATGAACTCGGTGCGGGTCCTGAAAGGGTTGTCGCCGGAACACCTTTTCTTGAAGTTGCTGCCGTCGCAGCAGCAGCAGCAGCAGCAGCTGTGTTGGCGATAGCGGTTGTTTTCGAGGTTATCGTGTTTGAGGAGGCCTGGGTATTGTTCTCAAGTCGCAGTGAGTCAACCTCTGTCTGGGACGACGACGACACTCTCACCGCCTGAGCTGCTGGTGACACTAGGGAGATGGCTGTTGTTGCTGTTGTTGGTGTGGTTGTGGTGGCCGCGGTGGTGTCAGAGTTGGCAATGGCAGAAAAGCTGGTCTCGAACGGATTGGGCTCCTGCGCCAGCTTGGAGCGTACATCTGCCTTGTTCAGTGGAGGCACTCCGGCTGCAACCAGAGCAGCCGCCGCTACAGCCACTGCCGCAGCAGCAGTCGCAGAGGAACCCTCGGCCTGTAAGAGCAAATTACTTGTGCCGTTGCTCGATGAGGTCATTTGACGTAGTTGTGATTTAGTTTGAAAAAAGAAAAAGAAAAACAGTATGAGATGACGCAAGCGAGACGCATCAACGACCTCACAGTGACCAATGCAATATAATATATATATCAGTCCAAAGGAGCATACGAAGAAGTGGTGGCGAACGACGCTCAGTTAAACCTATCGTATGGCGAGTTCATTGATGTTCCATCCATTGGCCGTCGTTGCCGCCGCCACCATATGTGGCCAGCCATTGAAAATACATGAACTTGTCTTGTTGCCGCAGACATTCGTAAGCGAGAAGACCGCATCAAAACCGCGGTTTACTCTACTAGCTGGACACTACGTTGCACAAGCATTCAATGGCGCGAATGTGAGTCCCATTCCTATAAATTAGAGCGAGGCTGAAGCAGCGATCAGATTTGCAGTAGGCTGTAAAATATGTGCAAGCATGAAAAGCCGGACTGGCCTAATGGTTAAGGCATCGGTCTTCTAAACCGAGGATTGTGGGTTCGAGTCCCACGTTCGGTATATGTTTTTGTTGCTCTCCTTCGAGAGCACATGATCACTTGTTCGTGTCTGGATGTGCTTCTGCCATCTGGTCAGCTATTTGCCTCGTTTTCTTTGTGCCTTTCTCTTTGGCTTGGTTTGTTTCTGTTGCTGTTTGCTGTTTGCTATTGTTATTATGCATCATTGGCATGGATTCCAGTAATGCGAATCAATGTATTCATCAGATACCTGTTGGCTAGACGGCTAGGTGTTTGGAGACAGCATCGGGAGTGCAAAGCTGTGCAATGAGCTACGTAGATTGTCAACGCCAACCTCTCAGAGTCTACGGCAAATAATCCGCGTGCACTGCGATGCCACGTCGGCTCATGGCCGCAATACCTCCTCGACTTCCTCCTTTGCACAGGATACGCAGTTGGATTACGCATTCCTCACTTTATTTTGCTTTCTTTTTTTCTCCAGCATACACAGATGGCGCCGACAGACCGCGACACTCTACTGGACATGGGCTTTGCCGAGGAGGCGGTAGCAAAGGCGCTGAAGGCTACAGGTGGTGCTGGCCTTGGACCAGCACTAGACTGGCTCGAAAAGTTCCCTGATGGCAACTGTCCCGAAGAGTCATCTGCATCAGCTGACGCGTCAGCTCCAGAGCAAACAGGCACTTCGTCTACCGCCCCAGAGCCCGAGGCTCAATCCATGGTGTGCGATGAATGTGGCAAGCAGCTGCGCGACGAAGCGGCGATGCAGTTCCATGCCTCCAAGACTGGTCACACCAACTTCAGCCAGAGTGTCGATGCCGTCAAGCCACTGACAGAAGAGGAGAAGAAGGCGATGGTCGAGCTTGCCAAGCAGAAGATTGCCGAGAAGCGACAGAAGCGCAGTGTCGAAGAGGCCGAGGAAGCTCGTAAACGCGAAATTCTGCGCCGCAAAGCTGGACAACAGGCATCCGAGATGCGCGAGTCATTGACCGATTTGCAGAGACGCCAGGCGATTGAGCAAAAGAAGAAGGATGCCGAGCTGGATAAGCAGGCCAAAGAGCGGGCTTTGGCTCGCATCCGCGAGAGTCGGCTGGAACGCGAGCGTGAGCGCCAGGCTGCCCTCGGCAACACAGCCCAGGCGCAGCCAGCTTCTGCCTCGCCATCTCCTGCATCGACAGCCACCTCGTCAGCACCAGCTGCACCCAAAGTGCACACTGATGCTGTTCTTCAATTCCGTCCTCCACAGGGTGCACCGCAGCAGAAGTCATTCCCAGCGAGTGCTCCGCTCCAGGAAGTGCTTGATTACCTCGCAGGTAGTGGTTTGGCCGGTACATCAAATGGTATTGGCACGTTTAAGCTCATGATTCTTCCATCTCGCAAACAGTTTGGAACCGACAATGCATCATCAACATTATCTGAACTTGGATTAGCACCACGCTCTGCTCTCATCATCGTCGCTAGTGCTTAAGTGTAAGACGTTTTGTTTTGGTTTGTCTTGTTTTGTTCTCTCTAAATTAAACTATTCTTATCACTAGGAGTTGTTAACTGTTTTGAAGAAAAGAGAGAAGAAAAGAGAGGAAAAGTAAGGAAAAGTAAGGACCGATTAGACTTTAAATTAGAGTTGTTCAATGCGAGCAGTGAGACGCTGAATACGTTCCTCGATGGATGCAACGTTTCCGTGAACAATTTCGGAATTTTGCGCGAGTGATTCACGAAGTTGATCACAGACTCCCGTGAGCATCTTGATATCAGCCGAAACATTAGTTTGGTCATTCGACAGTTTGCGAATGTTTTCGGCTGCAGCGTTTGCCTCCAGGTGCAGCAGACGCAATCCATGCATTCGCTCAATGAGCGGTGGGACGAGTGCGGCCACAGAGTCAACCTTGTCGAGGGAGTTGAAGATTGTGTTGATGCGCGCTGCAGTCTGTGCGTCAATTTGAGTGTTTTGAGCAGCATCCCCGCTGCCAGCAGTACCAGCAGCAGCAGTGTTCGATGTTGATGGTGTAACGGCTGCCAAGCCAGCGCCTGACTCTGTGGCTGATGCCTTGACCTTGGCTTGCTTTCCAGCCACAACAATGAGCTTGTCCAGTTCAGCATCGAGAGCTTTTGCGCGACGAGTGAGTGCGTCGATCTGAAGCGGCTGGACAAGAACTTGAAGCTGTGACTCGAGCTTAGCAACGCTCTCCAGCAGACCTGGCTTCAATGGCTCGACAACTGGCTTAGATCCAAGAGCCTTTTCAAGTTTGACGAGTCTCTGCTCAATGTCTGATACAACCGCTGCCGATGCATTAATTGGACGCACTGTCTCATCGACCGCATCACTTTTTACCGATGCCACATTGGCCGCCGGGTTGAGAAGAGAGTCTTTGCTTGGCAATTCAGCTGGCACTTGACGAGTTACGGACATTGTTTTGTCCTTCAGTCCACCAAGCTCAAGTTGCAATTTTGTAACTGAAGTCATTAATGCTGTTGCTGAAATGCCGTCAACTAAAACAGTGCTTCCACTCTTCTTTGCCGAGTCTTCGCCAGATGCGGTCTTAATCTCAGCCTCGAGTTCCTGAGCTTCAGCCAACAGTCGACGAAGGCGTTGAATCGGTGTTTCCTTCAGCCTCGTGCCTTTAACAGTAACATCTGAAGTGGCCGATCCATTATCCAAGGACATGGCTGATGGGGATGTGTATGCCTCCATCTCTGCGGCATCCAGCAGTCCAGATTGAGCAACATATCTCTGATACAACGCACGACGATGCCGAGCAATCTCACCCTTGCTATCTGCTGTCTTTGTATCACCAACGGCATTACGAAACTTTGCCATCGCTGAATCCAGCGAAACTCCTTCCTGTTCAATGCTTGAGCCAGAGGCTGCAGCAGCAGCCTGGAGTGCGCCTTTGCTTGGGCCTGACAGAGAGTATGGATCAGCACCGGAATCAGCAGTAGCAGCAGAGGAGGAGAGTGCATCCAGAGACGTGAAATCAGGAACGCGCGGCTTGTCCGGAGTCTCAAACACGTCTGGTCCATCGTCAATATCTGGCAGGTTGGCGTACTTGTGCGCAGCTGGAGCACCGCCTGGCGCACCGGAGACTGGTTGTGGTGGAGTCATTGCAAGTTCGAGAAAAAGTGCTAGTCGTCTGTCTGTATGTCTGTCTGTCTGTCTGTCTGTCTGTCTGTCTTTCTGTTTGTCGCTCTGGCAAAACACAAAAAGAAATAAGCGATGGCTACAACAACAGCAACAACAACAGTAACAGTAACAGCAACACACGAGCAAGCGCGTGCCTTCTTGGCCAATGTCTTGGTGGATATGAACACAGTACCATCAGCCAGCACACTACCGTGGGTGACGCTGACTTACGCGCAGAGCCTCGATGGCCGTATCGGGTCCAAGTCAGATCCGCAGTCTCCAAAGCAGCAGCTCATCTTGAGTGGACCAGAATCGCTTATTCTGACACATCATCTTCGAGCAATGCACGATGCGATTCTAGTTGGAGTCGGAACCTGCATCAACGACAACCCTCGCCTGGATGCACGTCTTGTTCCCGCCGCACTACATCCTCGGCCCAATGAACAGTACTTGCATCCATGTCCCGTGATAATTGATACGCATTTGAGAATTCCACTGGACTCTAACATTGTGTCATCAGCCAAGAGCGACGTCAACTCTGGTAAACGAGCATCTCCAATTGTAATATGCAGCCATGAGGCTTTGCTAAGCGAAAAGAAGCAAGCATTGGAAGCAAACGGCGTGCATGTTATAGGAGTGGACAAGGATGAGGCAACTGGTCATTTGGACATGAGATCAGCTCTAGTTGCACTGAAGAATCAATGCGGAGTGCGCAGTGTCATGGTGGAGGGCGGCGGCGGCATCATCAACTCTTTACTTCAGCCATCAACGCGGCAAATTGTGAGTCGAGTTATTATCACAATTGCCCCAATCTTCTTGGGTGACAACTGTGTCCCAGTCTACAATCAAGTTAAAACCGACTCTAATACCACGGCTGGTAGCAAAGAGTCTAGAACAGTGATTGATGTTTACTCGTCATCCGACGCACAGAGTGTATTTGCGGCACTGGTTAACAATAAATGGCAAGTATTTGGCCGAGACATTGTGGTGGCAGGCGCACTTAAAGTAAAAGAGTTAAATTTAGATTAAATAACTGCTACGATACCTATGATAGTCAAAGCAGAGGTCAGAGTGATCAACACATTAGAATTCAAATAGCGAACAGAATGAGCGCCGGACTCCATGTCCCCCATTCCATTCACACCAGGCGGATCCACAACAATCACCATTTCAGTGTGAAGGACGGAGCGAGACGAGTTACCACTAGCGCTGACAGAGCGGGACGGTGATGCCTGCTGTTGTTGCTGTTGTTGCTGCTGTAGTATATTAGTTGATGGTGAAAGTACATTATTATTATTGTTGTTGTTGTTGTTGTTGTTGCTGCTAT
>MU602749.1:42521-64934 GCA_025201865.1 Ramicandelaber brevisporus | reverse complement strand
CTGCTGCGGATGCCAATGCATTCGTGACCATTGCGAGTCAGCGTGACTCACCCATGCAACACCAAACACCAAACGTACCTAAAGACAGCGTTCTCCTTCAAATAGTCTCGTTCGGCTTGACCTGGAGATTCGTCTGCAAAAAAAAGTAACATCACGTCTCATTATTTGATCAAACTATTCCTACAACATGTCTGCCGAAGAAGCACAGAACGCAGCTACTACTACTAGTACTACTACTCAGCAGGAGCAGGAGCAGGTTGCCGAGGTGACCGCTGCCGTCGAAAACGTTGTTTTGGGCGTAACATCACGTCTCATTCTTTGATCAAAGTATTCCTACAACATGTCTGCCGAAGAAGCACAGAACGCAGCTACTACTACCACTACTACTACTCAGCAGGAGCAGGAGCAGGTTGCCGAGGTGACCGCTGCCGTCGAAAACGTTGTTTTGGGCGAGGATGGCAAGCCGCTCACCAAATCTCAGCTCAAGAAGCTTGCTAAGGAACGCGAGAAGGCCGAGAAGAAAGCTGCCGCTGCCGCAAAAGACGCTGCTCTCCGTGCTGCTCAGCAGTCGGCTGAGCCAGACTTCGCCTCTGCCAACTACGGCTTCCTCGAGCTCAACCAGAGCAAGACTCGCTCTGGCCGCGTTCGCACCGCCATTGAGGACATCAACGAGTCCATTGTTGGCCAGCAGATTTTGATGCGCGCTCGTGTGCAAACGTCGCGTGCTGCTGGTAACAAGATGTGCTTCTTTGTGCTGCGTCAGCGCACCAAGACTGTGCAGGCTGTGCTGGTGATGGATACCGAGCATGTGAGCAAGCAGTTTGTCAAGTTTGCGCAAACCAAGATTCCGGCTGAGTCGATTGTGCTCTTGGAGGCTGTCGTAACCAAGCCAGAGGAGCCTGTCAAGTCATGCGATGTGCACGACTACGAGCTCAAGATCCTCAAGCTGCATGTGGAGAGTGCCGCCATCCCATTGCTGCCACTGCAGTTGGTCGATGCATCTCGCCCAGATGAGGAGTACGAGCGCAACCCAGACATGCCGCGCGTTGGTCTTGACACTCGTCTCGACAACCGCGTTATCGACCTGCGCACCACCACCAACCAGGCCATCTTCCGCATTCAGTCGGCTGTGTGCTCTCTCTTCCGTGAGTTCCTGAGCTCCAAGAAGTTTGTTGAGATCCACACCCCGAAGATTATCGGCGCAATCTCCGAAGGCGGTGCCAATGTCTTTGAGGTTTCATACTTCAAGACCAAGGCGTATCTCGCCCAGTCTCCACAGCTGTACAAGCAAATGTGCGTTGTTGCCGATTTCGAGCGTGTCTTCGAGATTGCTCCAGTCTTCCGTGCAGAGAACTCTCAGACTGCCCGCCACATGACTGAGTTCATGGGTCTCGATTTGGAGATGGCGTACGATGAGCATTACCACGAAGTGCTTGAGTTGATTGGCGAGATGTTCATCCACATCTTCAAGGGCCTGAATGAGCGGTGTGCCGAGGAGCTCATCACCATCAACAAGCAGCATCCATTCGAGCCACTGCGGTTTGGCGACAAGCTCAAGGTGTTCCAGTTCTCGGATGTGGTTAAAATGCTTCGCGAGGCTGGTGAGGAGGTCAACGACTTTGACGACCTGACCACTCCACACGAGAAGCTGCTGGGCAAGATCATTGGCGACAAGTACGGCATCGACTTCTACGCCATTGACAAGTATCCACTTGACGTTCGTGCATTCTACACCATGCCGGACCCGAACATGCCTGGCTACTCCAACGGCTACGACTTCTTTATCCGTGGCCAGGAGATTACCTCCGGTGCTCAGCGTATCCACGAGCCACAGCTGCTGCTTGAGCGCGCCAAATTCCACGGCGTCGACCCTGAGACTATCAAGCCATACGTTGAGGCCTTCAAGTACGGTGCTCCACCACACGCTGGCTGCGGTATCGGTCTGGAGCGTGTTGTGATGCTGTACCTCGGTCTCGGCAACATTCGCAATGCCTCCATGTTCCCGCGCGACCCAAAGCGTCTCTTCCCTTAATTCAACCCCCTTGCTTGCATCTTCAACTGTTTAAAGCCTCCAATGTCGTAGCGCAATATGCAAGTCGGACTTTGCTAACAATCGATTTGTGTTACATTGCCAAGCTATCTTTAGCACTTTCATTTGTCACCTCTCGCGTTCTGTTTCATTCACAAAACTGTCTCTCTCTCTCTCTTTGTCCCCCTTCACTCACTAACTCGCTCTCGTACTCTCTCTCTCTTCTTTCCTCCACTTGTCACCACGTATTCTTTTGTTGTTATCGACTTTTGACACTAACAGACAATGGGCAAGAAGAAGAACGCTATCCTTATCGCTACGGTCGCCTTGGCCTCGGCTGCCTCAACTGCTGTGCTGTTGAGCTACCTGAGCTACAAGGGACATCACGTGCACTATGTTGAGCCGCAGCCAGAGTACAAGGAGTGGGCTCACCACGGAAACCACGCCCACAACCAGTATCCGTTTGGAGCTCACCCAGGTCATCCAACCCATCCTCATCGTGATTATCCAGGCCACGGACACGGCTCTCACCCACACCCGCCGCCGCCACATCATCACGGCCATCCTCATCATGAGCATCCTCATCACGGTGCTCATCATCCTCATCCGCCGCCACATCACCATGATCATCACCATGATCACCATCCAGGTCACCACCACCCACCACCTCCACCACACCACGGCCATCACCATGACCACGACCACCCGCATCCACACCCGCATCCACACCCGCATCCACACCCCCATCCACACCCTCATCACAGCCACTACCACGGAACCCCGACATATCATCGACCAAACCCCAGCTATACCAACTACTCGTACACTCCACATTACCCTGTGTCGACGTATCCGCCTCGTAGATTGCTGACCGGAGGAGCACCAGCCTATCCTTGGTTGACAGCTACTCCAACAGCTACCCACTCTAATTGGTGGATGACGGCTACTCCAACCTTCACTGCTTCTGGCGCCGTTACCACCTCCCCGACTGCCACTCCCGTTCTCCAGCCTCTTCTTTAAACAAACGCTCTCTCTCAAAGTCTCTTAAGGTACACGTCCATTTCATTTTTCTTTTTCCTTTGAAAGGATTTGAATCCACATGCCGTGTTAAAAGGAAAGAAGGCAAATTTTGATGCAAGCACAGCATTTTTGAGCGATAAAAAGGCGCATGCGGCGAGGAAGATCAGCGAAGAAAAAGAAAGGGTCTGATTCTTTACTTTTGCCCATCTCCCATAGCTGCACTACGTATGTAGTGTGTCATCGCGACGTACTTTCCACCGACCATCGCCAGTAAGTTTCTCGACTCCCGCTACTGCTGCACAGCGCAGCACAGTCCTCAGTGTCCTCTGAGCTTCTTCCCACTTTCCTTTCCTGTAAAGGTTGCCCCGCTGCTTTACTTCAGTTCAAAACCCATGTTTCCCGCTTGCATGGAGATTTGTGGCCATACTGAGTTTGTCGTATATGCGCACGGCTAGCGTTCTGCCGGCTCGTGCACTATGTGTATACTTCCCCTCCTTCAATGCGAGGCAGTTGGCTCTTATCGCTTGTACATGCTCGTCGGGCTTGGTACCACGTGCTTACCAAAGTACCTGTGCTCTCTCTGACGGCCATTGCTTTTGTACCTACTGCGATGGATATGGCTGTGTAAGAGAGACGCGGGGAAACGGCTTGGTTCTCATGAAGGAAGCCTGGGTTTATGGGAGATGCGAAACCAGTTTATTCTGGTTAGGATGAGGATTGTGCAAAAGCGAGTGCAGTAAGGGTGTTGTGGAGACTGTGGTGATTGTTTGTTGGAGGAGAGTATTGCTATACAGTTGGGAAGGAGCATAAATGAAATACCAATCCCGATTTAATCGCGGGCTAGCAAGCGTCATTCTTGCGTCCGTTTCAGCATGCGGGAACATTTGTTTAATTGTTTGTTGTTGTTGTTGTTGTTGCTATCATATAATGCTAATTCAAGTCTTACATAAAGCTTGAGTTAGTGTTATCTTTAAACTACTGTTACTAAACTACTACTTTTTGTTGTACTATTCTTTTTAATAAATGTATTTTGCCAACTGATCGTCATTCTTGGTCTTGTGGTCTTTGAGGTTGGCGCGAGCCTCATACACAGCCTGTGGCGCCTTGTGAATCAGCGGACTCCAGTCGCCAGACAGTCCCAAGAACTGAATCTTTGTAGTATCATCGCCATGATTAGACACTACAAACAGCGTCAAGTGATTGACTCCATTGAAGTTCGATCTGGCTACTGGCAATTCCATCATGTCATTTCCACTCACATTAAAGTGTCTTCCCAGCTGCCACATCTGAGCCGGCGTGGCATTTTCAGCATCACCAAAGTCCAAGCCTGGCTGATTGACAAACGCCTTTAGTTCGTTAATCTGAGCGCCGGCATCTGGATGGCATCGGATAAAGATGGACTTCAGTTTGACTGATGCTGTGAGCGGGATGTGGATGAGAAGCTGCTCGTCCGCATCAGACTCGAGGATGGGGTCTGGATCATATCGAAGATGCCATGGCTTGAAGACGGCGCGCGCAGAGTTTGGTGTTTGCTCATTCAAGCAGCGGATGTGGTCGAGATCAACAATAGGGAGCAAAAAGTCACGGAGCACTGGCACCTCGAGGTGGTCGTGGACATGATCAGCACTGCTTCCACAACTGCAAGGCATCGTCTACAAAAGAAAAAGAAGAATAACGCTGATTGTTTACCTATGAGTTGTGTGTATGTGTATGTGTATGTGTATATGTGCGTATGTGTGTGTCCTGTCTGTAACAGCATCGAGGCGGAAAGTTGACTTCCTGTGCAAATCGCCCAAAACAACAACAACAACAACAACAACAACAACAACAGCAACAGCAAAAAGAAACCCAACCAGCAACAACCAACAGCAATCAGCTAACAACAAAGACACCCCGCAAGTGCACGCACACGCTTCCACCTAGTATGAACGGCATAAAGCACGTTGAAGCTGGCAGCCGTCGGCGAGTCTCCTATTACTACGACCGTACGTTATAACTGGCTCAACTCCATCTACAGCCACCCACCCACACGTTGCAGTCTGCAATCTCTCTCTTTCCTCTTCCCTTTCCTCCTGCCTGTTGTCTCTTTCCTCTTGTCTCGATACGGCAGCAGCTGAGCTTAAGTGTTTACAATGAAACACAAAAAGCAATTAGGCACTGACAATACTCTACTCTGCTCTGCTCTGCTCTGCTCCAATGCATCCACTATTATGATGTACTCATTTCTTCTATTCTCTTCTCTTTTCATTTCATTTCATTCTACTTTACTTTTCTCTTATATCTAAACAGCCAATGTTGGCAATTATCAGTACAGTGTAACACATCCGATGAAGCCACAGCGCATGAGAATGACCCATTCACTAGTCACAAACTATGGACTGTCATCAAAGATGCAAGTGCTGGTTCCACCACGCGCAACTAAGGCACAAATGACACGGTTCCACACAGACGAATACATTGATTTCATTACGCTAATGACACCTGAAGTGGTTGAAAAGCACCCGGAGCGTCAAGATCGATTTGCATACATGGATGATTGCCCACTATTCCAGGGATTGATTGAATTTTGCAGTATATCGGCAGGTGGATCGATTGCCGGTGCAAACAAGCTAAACGAGGGAGAGGCGGATGTGGCAATTAATTGGAGTGGAGGATTGCATCATGCAAAGAAGAATGAAGCCAGTGGATTCTGCTATGTAAATGACATTGTATTGGCTATATTGGAGTTGCTTAGAGTGCATCAGCGAGTATTGTACATTGACATTGATGTGCATCATGGTGACGGTGTGGAAGAGGCATTCTACACCACTGATCGAGTAATGACTGTCTCGCTTCATAAATATGGAAACAGATTCTTCCCAGGCACAGGCGATGTTGAGGACATTGGAATTGGCAAGGGCAAGCACTATGCAGTCAATGTGCCACTCAGATCAGGCATTAATGACGAAACGTACGCCAGTGTATTCCAGCCAGTTATTAGCCGAGTTATAGAGTGGTACAGACCAGGCGCAATTGTGCTGCAATGTGGAGCTGATTCGCTGGCTGGAGACAAATTGGGCACGTTTAATCTGTCAATGTATGGACATGCCAACTGTGTTGAATTTGTAAAATCATTCAATATTCCAATGCTGGTGCTGGGAGGAGGTGGATACACAATTAGAAACGTGGCACGTGCGTGGACATATGAAACATCCAGATTAGTAGGAACTGACGTGCCAGTCACACTTCCATTTGATGAGTATAGCGACTATTACTACCCAAATCATAGATTGGAGGTTCCACCAACCAACATGGCCAACAATAACTCACCAGAGTATCTGAATGAAATTATCAAGAAAATTGTGGATCACTTGCGTAATTTGCCATTTGCCCCATCTGCACCAATCAGACCAACAATGAAGAAGTCGATTTTTACCACAACTGATCAGTGGAATCAATCAGCCACAACAGCTGAAGAGTATGAGAGTGAAGATGATGAGGATGAATTAATCGGTCTTTCGAATAAAATCAATAAAGCCAGAAATGGTGAGTTGGATTTATACAACTACTACATGTCCAACAACACTGCAATGTTAAATGCGCAGGGTGATTTTGATCAATATGTTTACCATGGTAATACTAATGGAGGCGATTCTATCAATGGACAGTATAGATCAGCCACTGAACAGGCCGCAATGGATGTTAGAAGTACTCAGCGTCAAACCAATCAGCGTATTGTAAGATATCAAGAATACTCTGACTCCGAAGACGATGGTGATGATAGAAGAGATGAGCAATACTATGGTGGCCGCTCAGGTCGAAGCTCTGCAGCAGCAGCTGGTGCAACTGGCAGAGGCAATAAGGGCAAGCGCAGTGCAAATCAATACACTCTACGTCGCGAACGTGACGAACAGCAACAGCGATCCACTCCAGGTGCCACTTCCCTTCTGGCATCCACATCCACTCATTCTGCCTCCGCTGGTAACAAGATTGCGGGCGGTTTCCCTGCACCTCGTGGTGAGGCAGTCTTCCAACCAAACAATACTGCTGCATCTGAAAAGACTCCATTTTATCCACAATAATTCTTTGTTTGATTTCCTTTATTATGAATCCTTTTTTACTTTCTTTTTGAATCCATTTAATTTAACTTAACATAACTTAACCGACTTGACTGTAATCAAATGACTTGAAATCTTAAAGTAAAAAACTGCTAAATAAAAAAGGATTCAGAAGAAGAGGATTCAGAAGAGGAATAGTTAATTAGAAAGCAAAGGCTGAGATTCCTCTTCGGCATTCTCTGGCTGTGGAAGAGTTGAGTTCTTGATCAACAGGTATTCCTTGATAGACTCAAAGATGGCAATGGTGATGACAGGTCCACTCACCAGCATAGCCAGCACCAGTCCATCAATGCCCTTCGTCCAACTGAAGAGCTTCGCAAACCCAAGGAACTTGCGCAGTGGACCAATGGCCAGGAGAGCACCAATAACGACAGCGGCAGTCCATGCAGTGAACATCTTGTTTGAGTTAAAGAAGCCATGCTTGCGCAGTGGAATCTTGCGAGTGCGGAGAACGAGACCAAGTGTGACATGGTTAAGAAGCCATGAGAGGAACAGTACGGTGGTGGCTGCCTTGATATTAGTACGGTAGCGTGGATGGACAAACAGAGTAAAGAAGAAGTCAAATCCAGTCAGAAGGAACAAGAGAACTCCAGACAAAATAGTCAGAGTGACATCAGAGCCATAAATGGATGGCACTGCAGCAGATGGCGTGGATGAGACAATGTCGCGAGTGCCTTCCTCTCCTTCTCCTTCTCCATCTTGACATGGAGCACGAGATGCAGCAGGCTCGTTATCGCCATCATCCTCCAACGGCTCAACAACAAAGGTAGCAGCGGCGCCAACATCCATAAACATCTCCAATACAATGATCTGAGCTGGAGTCAATGGAGATATTCCGCCAATCAAAATAGCTGATGCAAACAACAGAACCATTGCAATTTTGCAAGCCACATAGAATATGACAGTTTTACGAACGGCAGACAGAGCGCGCTTACCTTCACGAATGCAATGGGAGATTGCACCAAGATCAGAATTCAATATAACCAGCGAAGCAGAATCCATGGCTAAATCAGCAGAGGTTGGGGAGCCAGCCATAGCAACACCAACATCAGCAGCAGCCATGGCAGGAGCATCATTCACTCCATCGCCAACAAAGCACACAACGTGTCCGATTGACTGAAGTGTTTTGACCAAAAGTAGCTTGGAATCTGGCGTCATTCTTGCATACACATTAGTGGACTCAACCAGCGATACAGCTTCTTCAGATGAGGCATGTTCAAGGGTTGCACCAGTGATTGCATACGGTGTGGCATTCTCATTATTGCCACTACCACTAGCACTGCTGTTAGAAACGTCATCAATGGCAAGAACGGATGAAGGGATTCCAACGGCATGAGCAGCAGCAGTGGCAGTGCCAACATGATCACCGGATGCCAGCAGCACACGCAAGCCAGCTTTCTTGCAATCAGCAACTCCCCAGATTGCACCTGGTCTCAATGGGTCAATAGTGGCCAGTGTGCCAACAAACACAGTCAGTTCAGTGGGAGTTGATCTGGCAAATGTTGAGGCAGACACGTGTTTACGGCCACCACTACCACCGTGCACCTTGTGACTAATGGGAGATGGGGCAGGCGACGGTGGAAGAGTGACTCTAATAGCAAAGCCAATGTTACGGCATCCACGGTTGGCTGCAGTGCTGATTGAGTCCAGTAATTGCTTCTTACGAGAGTCGGTCATTCTAACCAATCTACCCTTGATTCCACATGCATCCAGATAATCAAGTACAACGGACTCACTCGCCGATGGTTCATAAGTGCGTAGTTTTCTGAGAGTAGTTGGAGTCAACTGCGCAAGTGCCTTCTCTGAATGCTGATTAACAAATATATCATCAACCGACTCAATTATAGACTCTGGAGATCCTTTAACCAATGTAATTTGACGGCTATTGTCATTGGCATCAAGCAAAAATGTGCGCTCAAATGTCTTCTCTGCAGTTACTCCCGAGTCTTCAGAAATCATTGGGCCAAGCGATGATGAGCCGCTGGTAATGCTGTCCAGCAATGAGCCAAGTGTAGAAGTAGACGACAGGTAGCTCACAATTGCCTTGTCAACTGGATCATGGCAGGATGATGGCAAAGATGAGGCTGGAGATTGCTGCTGCTGCTGCTGCTTGGAGATTGATGACTTCACATATGAATTGATGTGACTACGAATGGCTGGCTCCAATGCGCCGAGCCATGTGGCCAGCAAAGCTCCAATCTGTGCAGTCTGCTCAAAAGAAGGAACCTCTTCAGCCTCATCTGCTTCAGCCGATTCAACTGCTTCAACTGATTCATCATTCTGAACAGTAGTAGTAGTAGCAGCAGAAGCAGCACTAGCGGCAGCAGCAGAGATTGCGTCATCGACTGCCTTGATATCCTCCACAGTAACCTCCTTCACATCGCTATCGTTTCCATCCACAGTTGGTACAATGAACGAGCTGACTGTCAGCTGCGCCTTTGTCAGCGTTCCAGTCTTGTCTGTCACAATAGCCGTAACTGCACCCAGTGCTTCGGCTGCATGCAAGTTTCTCACCAATGCATCGTGCTTTGTAGCCAGGTTGTTTGCACAAACAGCCAGCGCAGACTTGACAATCAAAGGCAACTCTTCAGGTATGGTTGCGAATGCCAGCGAAATGCCAATCAAGACAGCCTCGCGCCAGGAGACTGCACCCTTTGGGTTAACGTAGACTGCAATGAGAGGCAGAGCGAAGCAGAAGAATGCTGCAATCAGCGTCAACTTGAACGTAATCTTGCGCATCAACACTTGCACTGGAGTTGGTCTGAACTTTGGCGACGGACGGACAGACTTGGATGCAATCTCTGCTGAGTACGCGGAAGCGCCAATGGCAGTGACAATCATGGTGCCAGAACCAGACACGACAGTCGTGCCGGTGCACAACACATTGGCTGGCACAGTCAGAGCGCTGTCATCGACCACAACCTGGAGACCGTCACCTTCCGTGGCGGCGGCGGCGGCAGAGTTAGCTGGTGCTTCAGAGTTGTCAATGACGTGTTTGTCGGCCGGAATGCTCTCACCAGTCAAGATGCTCTCATCCACCGTCAGCGCGTATGACTTCACCAAGATACCATCAGCTGCAACTCGCATTCCTCTGCCGACTTTGACAATGTCGCCAACTGTAACATCGGTGCTTTTGACAATGACATCGTCACCGCCATCGCGCACCACAATAACATTGAACGGAGCCTCTTTGGCCAGACTTGCCAAGCTCAACTTTGCCTTGACATCGGTATACAGCTCCACACTGACGGCCAAAAGAATCGAAACCCACACAACTGCAGTGTCGGTCCAGGAAGCTCCCCAAAAGTAGTAGAGAACCGCTACAACCTCGAGCAAAACCATCATCGGCTCGGTCAGCTCGTGAAGGATAATGCGGGGGATACTGAGCTGCGCGGCGGGCGGCGGCGGCGGGACATTGGGTCCGTGCGCCTGCAGGCGGTCTGACGCGGTCTTTGACGCCAGACCGTTGGAGAAGTTGGTCTTGAACTGAGATTCAAGCGACGCGAGCGGATGAGCCGCTTGAACACGCAGCGCGTTCAAGGACATTAGAATAGGAGAAGAAAAAAGAAACAAAAGTAAAAGATAGAGTAACAGTACGCGTGTTTGTTACAAGTCGTCGTTGTCGTCGTCGTCGAGAGTGATAACAGTCAGCGGCAGAGGTGTGAACGAAGAGAGGAGGAGGCCAAAGCACTTCGAACCAAGAAGAGAGGAGAGTCAGCGAGAAGCAGTCCTATTCGCGGATGATTGCGAATGAAAAAAAAATCGAGTATTAAAATTGTGTGAAAAATGAGTCCCGCTTTTCTTTTTAACATGTCGGAGTATGGATGAAACGAAGGATGAAAAGGAAGGAAGGGGAGGAACACAGCAAACGATGGTGGAAACAGCTTGCCTCCAATTTGGCGAAATTAGGTGTCATTGCGATGGATGAAGCAGATAGGGAGGCAGTAAGCAAGCAAGTGGACGAGCATTTAGGTAAATGAGTGTTCGGTTCTACCATTTACTTTGCCTCAGCTCGTTCTGTTCAAACTATACACAAACTACTACGGCAACGAAAACAGCAAAGGCAACGGAAGCAACAATACAAAAAATGACATTGAACAGGTTCGTACAAGCGATGAGTCTTTGGCGCAGTGCACAGATACTTTACATTGCCAAGCTTCACCAGCCATATCGTCTAAATGCATTGTTGGAACGGAGTGACAAACAGCCGGATTTGTTCAAAGACTCAATTGAAACCATATACACACGAGCAGCCATCAGTCTTAGCGAGACGAGGCACACTCAGGTGTCCAAGAACACGGCGAAAGCTACTACGTCAGTTGCTTCGGCACATCGTAGACATATCTGCAGTCTGACCCGACAAATGGTGGTGAAAGAGATGCAGCAGCTAAAAGAAAGCAAGCACAGTGACCAAGATAGTCAAGACAGCCCACAAGAAGAGGTCAAGGCACTGATTGAAATCATCCGCATCGTTGCAGCTGGAATCACTTCGTATAACCGTGGTTCGCGATACTCGCAATGCAAGCAGAAACAGACACTAAGTCCCCTGGATCGCGTGATTGGCATTACTGCGTCTCAAGAAAAGAAGCTGACAAGGATGTGGACATGTGACAAAATGCCCAGCACAGTTCGCATCGATACAATAGCAGTGTATCTTGGACTATTCCAGAGTCAGGTGTCCAACTGGTTTGGAAACAGACGAATGCGCGGTCTCGGCTGTAGTATCATTCCGTGTGTCGATGCAGACACCAAGCGAGTGATGAGGAGTGGTGAGAGTAGTCCAATCTGGATAATGTGCTGCGAGTCTATCATCCAGTCCGTTCTAAAAGGTGAAGACGACGGATCAATCGAGGTATTGCAGGTGACATTGGATGCAATGTTCGGTACGCGGCTGGATCAGCTCATGCAGCGCATTGTTGACAAGCTCAAACAGCAGCTTGGAGCTCATCTCGCATCTACCCTTTAAAATCAATCAAAAAAACAATAAACAACACTGCTACCTCATTGAATACACAAACATACATATACACGTTTGTTTATTTGGCATGACGTCGAAGCGAACGGAGATCGTTGAAGAAAGCAAGGCAACAGACGTCACAGAGGTCACAGAGGACGCAGATCGCGAGGAAACGCAGCCACAACAACCACAACAACCACAGCCACAACCACAGCCACAGCGGTCATCAAAGCCAGACTATCAAGCTCGGCTTGATCAGATACGGGAACGACTGCATCGCGCCTCAGCAGAAAATAGACGAGACGCATTAGCATCAACCAAGCGGAAGGATGGTACAGTGCATAAAAAGCATACGGCATCAAACAACGGTTCCACGTCAGCAATGACGATCGAAGAAGCTGAACGGAAGCAGACTGAGCGTGAATTGAAGCGAAGGAGGGGAGAAATGCATGCTGATGGTGGTGAGCAAAAGTTCGTGCTTGGTTATCGCGTTAATGCCGAGCGGATTCGTGCTGAATCTCGTAACAGTACTGGTGATGATGGAGATGGCAAGGGAACGAAGTCGGACAAAGGCGACCGTGGTTTGTAGATCATATTCCAGCTTATCGGGTCGTGTTCAAACTATCGTTAATCGTATTCATACTTGATAGAGTTCAAATCCATTAATATCAAACGAGTCATTTGCCCACAGTCAATTTATTGACAGCTACGTGCCACCGGCGTGTGTGCGTACCACCGGCATGTGTGCGTGCCACAAGGAGGGTCGCCTATTACATAGAGAGCGTAAAAAATACCCGAGACACTGTGGGACAGGGAACGTTTTATGTGAAGTGCGGACTCATCTGTCAGTTTCAAAAGTTGGTTTTATTCGCATTCATTCTCGATTGCCACATAAACGAAACAGCTGGTTTACTCTTCAGATCTTAACTACTCGACTGAAGATTGACCAACTACCACCACCAGCAGAGCCGAACAGTAGATCAACTCAGCGGCCAGCCAGCCAGCCATGTCGACCGTGCAGATCAAGACGGAGCCGACAGCCACAGCAGCAGCAGCAGCAGTCGACGTGCAAGTCAAGCTCGAGCCGAGTCTGCTTATGAGCAATCTCAAACTCGAGTCTGACTCAGAAGCTAACAGCGGAGAAGGTGATGTCAAATCCGGGAGCAATGATGAGTCTCACAGTAATCAGGGACGATTGGTGTGTGAACATCCTGGATGCGGCCATAGGTTCAGCTATTCCAGCCATCTGAGAATGCATCAGTATGGGCACAGGCTCCAAACAGAACTCATTACATTTGACCAAACATTTGTTCTGACTCGGGAGTCGTTGGATGATCGCTGGCCATGTCCATTCTCGGATTGTGCATCAAAACTCAAGACAATTGATGCTGTACGTACTCATTTAAGGAAAGTTCATGGCAAAACTTTAAAACAACAGCAGCAACAGCAGCAGTCTCCAGCTCATAAAGCTCATCGCAGCTTCAATTTCCATGGAGTGGAGGACTTTTTTGTGAATGATGTTCGCTGTGGTCATCATACTACGACTGGAGTGTTAGTTTGTTATGGATGTAAACTGGTGCCGGAATGCCTGCTGACTCATTTGCAGCAGGCACATGGATTTGATGGGAAATCGATTGACTGCACGATTCTACCAGACAGTGCAGTAAATACAAATGCCGATCCCAATATTAATCAGCACACTGGCAACTCATATCTCGCTGCAGCAATTAGCCAGCCAAGTCAATCACAGCATCAGGATATTGTTCAGGGATGGATGTGTGTTACATCCGACTGCGGACATTGTAGCTATGCAGTTTATAATAAGAGTGATCACAGAAAACGCGCTCATCATGGCAAAAGATTAACAACAGTCCCCGCGCTCGTACTGCGACTTGTTATATCGAAAGCACTGACTTCGGTCTTTCTCATTACTCAGTTGGACGCAGCCGCCAACAATGTCAAGTCAAACAACTCGTCGAGCCGCTATAAGAGAAGGTGGTTTAATGGTAATGGTAATGATGATGATGATGACCATAGGCCAGTATCGAGTGACACGAGTGATGAAGACGAAATTATTTAGCTGGAACCATCGACAGTATCTGCAGAACCTCACTCAACTCACCGGCTACCTCATCCATCACATAATATCATGTTTTATATATCATCACCAGATGATCTTGACTTCTGGCATTATTTAATTTGTTCATAGACTGTATATTATAATATACTTTGTTTGCTTCAAAAGACTCCACTGCAAGTGTTCCTCAGCTCTAAACTCTCTCTCTATATATATATATATATATATCCCTCTTTCCTCACCTTTGTTTTTTTTAACTCCATCTTATTCAAACAGACAGAGTTGAAACTCACGTACCCTTCAATTAAAATCAGTACCTTTCAAAAGTTGATTCAGTTTTAGTACTGGCAGTGGCGTGATGCACAGACATACGCACACATTGCATCCCACTTCGGCAATCATACAGTCAACCTGATATGTACATTGTACATATGTGTGTATACCCTCCGTACCCTTGTATTCAACCTGATTTGTAATACCTGTCTGATATTAAAGTGACAGTTGATATATACTGGAGTGAATAAAACGAACTCAGATCTCCTCTACCATAAATTGACAGCATGCTGTGGCAACAGCGAGTGAGGAAGCGCATCGATCAATGGCAGAATGGAATGAGTGCAAAAGTGCTGAATGATATTCTTGTGATGGCATTGGGTCATGCGCACTCTTCACGGCGTTGGAGGCAACGACAGCCTCGTTGTTGGAAGTAAAATTGATTAGGCATGATAACTATATGTTTTAATACATGCGATTCTCTCTTGACCTCCTTTCAATGTGGTTTCTCGTGCATCTCACTGCGATGATTGGATGTGTGTGTGTGTGTGTGTGTGTGTATGCGCAGTCCCCGTTCCTGCACGCGAAATCTGCAAACACACAAACCCTGCTGTTGATTGAAAGAAAGAAAGAAAGAAAGAAAGAAAGAAAGAAAGATGACTTGCTGTGATCTGCGTGCTGCTGCTCAAGAACTGTGTGCTGGACTAGCTGGCGAATGTGTTTCTCAACTGAAGACTCTCTCCGAGCTGCAGTCCTGGCTCAAGTCCTCCTTGCCTGCGTCTTCATCTGCTGGCTCTGACTTTCTCCTGACTCGCAATGACTATCGCGGCGAAGAGTTTGACGAGGCGGCATCCAAAACTGAAGCACTGCGCGATGTATCGGTGTTTATAGATGCCATTCCGAAGCTGATGACATCGAGCAACGCTGAGGTGGTGGCTGCGGCTGTTCGTACTTTTGCACTGTTCTTGCACTGTAAAGCACATTGGCGTTCGAGCTATTGTCACGTGTGGCTTCTGGATGTTGTGCCAGCGCTGAATAGAGTTGTGATGACTGGCTATGAGCATCCTGCCTTTGTCGACGCTGTGGATATTCTTGCCGAGCTGGCTGGCGGAGAGTTGTTTGCACAGAGGCTGATCCGTGATTCTGAGATTATTGACTATGTCATTGACCTGCTGAGTGACCAAACCAGAGCCACTACAACAGTGCACATTCGAGGTCATCTGTTACAGCTGATATCAGTAATGACGTTGAAACCCTACTGGATTGAGCAGTTTTCAAGTCACTGTGTGCAGCTGGAGCAGATTTGTGTCTCGACAGTGATGGACAAGGACGCCGAGCAGCTTGCCACAGCCGCCGCTGTTCATATACTCTCAACACTGCATGGCTCGGGCTATGGACATGCTGTGTACCAGTCCAGTGTGCTGAACCGAATCATTGATCTCGAGAAACAGCACCAGCAGCTGCCGTATGTTGTTAATCTGCTGGCTTGCATTGTCAAATCTGGTCCAGACTCACTGCGCAGTCCAGTTGTCGCATCTGGCTTTATCGACCGGCTGATTGCTGCTGCATTGGATGGCACAAACAAGACAGACTGTTCCCAGCAGGTGATTGCACTCATTCAGCTCCAGGAATTGATCAAGCAGCGGGACAGTGTTCGTGCTCAGTTGGTGCAGTGTGATGCGGCCACTCGGCTGACTGGCATCGCTTCATCATATTCGGCACCGATGCCTCTCCGTGCTCAATGTCTCCTCACACTCGGAGTGTTGATTGAACATACTGACATTTCTCTAGATGATGCCAATATCGAGTTGTTACACTCGGCTGTACTTGACTTGCTGCTGCATTGGATGGCACAAACAAGACAGACTGTTCCCAGCAGGTGATTGCACTCATTCAGCTCCAGGAATTGATCAAGCAGCGGGACAGTGTTCGTGCTCAATTGGTGAAGTGTGATGCGGCCACTCGACTCACTGGCATCGCTTCATCATATTCAGCACCGATGTTTTTTTGACATGGTTGCATCGATGTCGCCTTCGATGGTTGCTTTGCCGCAGTTGCTAGTCTCCTCCAACCGTCTCATGGAAGCAGCCGACATTCTCCATAACAGCGACCCGCGTTTCCGAGCTCTGTTCACTGCAGAGGCATTCTGTAACGTGTGGCTGAAGCACGCGCGGTCCACTTTGTCACAACTGCCATCACCATCAACTGGCTGCTGTTCACGTCTTACCAGTCTCCTTCGACTCCTCTTTACTCATGTGGACTTGGTCAGACGTCGAGTGATCTCGAGTTTGCAGCCGTATATCACCTCTGGCGTTGTGGCGGTTGTCATCGACCTTCTTGACCACAGCTGCGAATCTGTCGCATTCTGTGCAATTTCGGCATGGAGTGTCTTCCAGGATGGTAATCACGTTGTTGCTGAAGGTTCTGTGTTAGGTTTATCAGTCGATCGTCTCGTTTTGTTTCTCTCTCAGCCTTCATCGTCTGCGCAGATATGCATGGCACGCCATGTCATCAAGTCAATGCAACAGTTTGTGGAACAATTATCGGCAGCTCAGTGTCGTCAGCTTCTTGCAGCTGTCGTTCATTTTGTTCAGCAACATAGTTTCCCAACTGCAATGTCACAGTCCTTGTCACATGCCGTTGAGCTGACACACGCTCTTGTGAGCATACTTGGTGAACATGATCCAGCTGTCGCAGAAGCATTTGACAAACTGGTTGAAGCGTCCACTTCATCTTCCGACACGCCAGTGGCTCAACACTCCATCTCATTTTTGCACCAGTACATTGTGTATGGCTACAGTTTCCCGTCTTCTACATCGCCATTACCACCTCCCCCGCCTCCCCCAAGAGCTCATTATTTGATACCTCGCCGCCTCATTCATGCTGTTATTGAGCTGTTGAAGGTTTCCTCCAATTTACGAGTCAGAACGAGATTGCTCTATCAGCTGTGGTCGCTCGTTGTATCAGATGATAGCGCTGATATGAGCATGTTGATACTGGACTCCGGATTGATTGGTATGATTCCGAGTCTGCTGGCTAAGAGTGATTGTGTCTGGCTTCGTTCAGCTGTGCTTGGTTTAATTGCGCAGTTGATGTGCAAGTATAATCGACACAAGTGTCTTGTACTGTCCTCTTCAGATTATCCCATTCTTATTCAGCTGATTGAAAATGTGATAAATGATCCATCCTTACTGTACAAGTACGCATCTGAATGTGGTCGCATACTCAATGCACTCATTGTTGGGGACAGCTCTGGGACCAATTCTGGCGCACTATCCTCTCTTGCTTTGCATGTCATCAACCAAGTCACAGCGGCATCCAGTGAATCTCAGCTTGTCGCATGTTTGATATTCGCCAATTGTCTAGTGTCCCGATTTATCACAGAAGACATTCTTGCAGCATTGTTTAATGCGTTTCCAGTAGTAATTCATATGGCATCCAACAGCGAGAGCCTGAATGTCAGACGACATTCCCGTCAACTGACGCACATGATGCTGCACTCGATTCCATTTGACACTCTTGCGCCAGTTCTATCAAACCACATTGACTCTTTGCTGTCTACATTCAATAGTCGCCATTCTGAGCCCCCATTTACTGTGTATGAGCTGTATCGAGTCTTGTCTGAAATATGCCAAACTGTGATAAATTGCCCTATTATAAATCTCAAGTCAAACGTGGAGCGTGTTCTATCATGTTTTACTGCTGGTCTCATGGATGAGCGTCTCCTACAGCACGAGAGGTCTTCTATTATTATTTGGTTTAATTTACGTGATCTTCCCACAAATACACTATCTCGTTATGATATATTCAGCTGGTCAGTGAGTCAACTGTGTGATTCTTTGATTAATGGCCGCAGTATACCATCTGGTTTGTCAATGCACTCCAACCATCTTAGGTTGGATATTCATGGATCCCTTGCTGCCAGTGGTCTGTCTGCAGTTGTTGTCAACCTGATACATAGCTCTAATGACACAGTGACTCGCATGGTTTGCACATTTGTTCGCACTCTGCTTAACATTGAGAGAAGATTTGCACTCGGCTTGATTCGTGATGGATTGGTGAATGCTATATCTGAGCGAGTGAGTAACAGCAGCAGCAGCAGCAGCTTTGAGATCTCGAATGAGTCTCGCCTCTCATTGCTCGACTTGCTTATGACATTGTACCAATCTGTGGATATATCCCTGAAACCAACAAGTCCTCACCGCCCATTTATCCGCCACCCGCTACATCTCCCACCACCACCACCACCGCCAGAATTTGATTTCCATCGGCGACAGCAACAGCGCCATGATCAACGGGTTCAGCAGCATATCGCCAATATGAATCTTCTCAAACTGCAGATCCAGCCGATCATTGTTCAGCTGCTCACCAGCTTACCATTGTCAACTCTGGTTTACAGCCAAACTATCTCCCTCTCTCGCTTGGAATCACAAGGTCTCCTCGATGAGACTCTGCAGAAGTCGCTCATCATCGAGATGGCTGCTGGTCTCGGCACTCCCTTGGTTTCTGAGCAACTGGCAGTGCTCAAAGCACTTGTGTTCCACCTGGGTAGTAATGGTAAACGTAGCTCCGAGCATGCTGCTCACCTGGCATCCTCGGCGCACTTTGTCCGAATACTCGATCTGGTTGATATTGGCAATCCGCCAGTGGTGAGAGCGGCTGCGATGTCTGTCGTAGATTGTGTATTTAACGGTCAAGCTGAGCTGGCCCTGCAAGTCTTGTCTCGCTATCCAGTCTCGTATTTTACACAGCTTGCCCTGGATCAATCCATCCCGCGTATTCTGAGTGAAGCAGCCATCGAGACGCTGTCCAGTTTGTGCAAAACAGTCAGCAAGTCCACCACTCATCGCAAAGACATGGTTGCCATTTTAGAGTGCTTCAGTCAGCTCCTACAGCGCCACAACACAGCAAAGAAGCTCCTCCGTGCTTCATTCAATAACATCCTCGACACGATTCGATTCCTGGCAACCAGCAATGTCTACGTCGTCCGCATGATGGACTTGGACATTATCCCACTTCTGTTCAGAATGGCATTCTCAGGCAGCCACAACCAGAGACACCCCTATGACCTTCGCAGATCTCTCGTGAGTATCCTCAACGATCACCGTGACCACAACCAGTCCTTGTATGTTTTGGCTGCCATTTCTGCCCAACCACAGCTGGCTTCACCAACGAGTTCGATTGAGGGCCTTGAGCTGATGTGGATTCTCGTGCCTTTGGTACAGTGGCTAAAGGATACAGACAGCTTCTGGTACTTGTTGGTGGATAGCGGCATTCTCGAGCTCGCTCACTCGATCATTCATAGCCCATACTGTATAGGGCTGTGGCAGGATACTGCTAATCTATTCTTCCAAATGATTTGGCGTTGTGCACGGCGACCTCATGGTGATCAGCAACTGAGCCATCTCCTGCAACTGTCACGCAATGGTCAGCCTCTTCTGATGTCAATGGCTGTGCAGTCTCTGAGACATTCATCGCATAGTTTATCAACTAATATCATCCGTGAGTACGATTGTTTGGAGATTCTGTTTTCAGCCAGTCAACCCACAAACAATGTCGCCAGAACATTTGTGGAGTGCGGTGGCATAGCTGCCTATCGAGTGGTTCTCCGGTCGTCGTGCATTGACGATGTGCAAAAGGTGAGCATGCTGTGGCTGCTGAATCGATATGATGTTTATAAACACGATCCAGCTGATCTGGCACTTGGCAGTCTTGCTGACGAGCACATCGACGTTCCAGATGAGATGCCTGCCCTCTACGACTATTAATTGTGTTTCCATCCCATTTATTCATTCATTCTTGATGTTATCCTTCATTTTATTAACCTTTGTTAACTTGTTCTCGGTCCAAACAGATTTGCTCAGTTTTGTATGTTTTAAAAGACATCCAACAATGCGTTATAAAAAAAAATGAAAGAGAGAGAGAGAGGATTAGGTGAACAGGTGTAAAATAGAATAAGGCGTGTTTTGCAAGAAAATAAGAAGGAAAAACAATGGGAACAGAGGTTTGTTTTGGTGGTTTAACGACATTCCCAAATCTTGACCTCCGTGTCGACCGAACCAGTAGCCACCCGCGGAAACACTGAACTAAATGCTAGCGTCGATACAAACTGGTCGTGGGCCTGCAGTTGTTTCGAACATCTTCCCGTTGCCAAATCCCAGGATCTGACAGTCTTGTCATCAGATGCCGATAGCATAAACTTGCCAGAAGGATGGAACACGATCTGGCGCACCCAGTTATCGTGACCGGTGAATGTGTGCAGGCACCGACCGCTGGCTGTCTCCCAGAGCTTGATGACCTTGTCACGAGAGCCGGATATGACGTATTGGCCAGGGTGGTTGCCCAGCCTGGCAATGGCTGCAGTGTTTTTGGGATCGATGCCGAGGAGTTGTCTAACGTGAGGATATGCGCTGGTGGGCACAAACATGACTGATTCGACGACGTTGTCATGGCCGCGCATGTCAGCCTTGCATTCACCGTTAGCGGGATCCCACAGTCTCACACTCTGGTCGGTGGAGCCGGTGATTAACAGCTTGCCATCCTCGCTGACATCGATGCACTTGATCCACTCTGCATGGCCGGTAATGGTCTTGGTGCAATAGCCGGTTGTAAACTCCCAAATCTTGATAGACTTGTCACGTGATACGGAGGCAATTCTCTCGCCGCCAGGGAACACAATCACGCCAGACACGGTGTGGTCGTGTCCAAAGAGTGTGCGGAGGCACTGGTAGTCGCCATCTGGAGACGTGTCCCAAATCTTGACCGACATGTCCGACGAGCAGCTAACCAGCCAATCGCCCTTGGGACCCCATGCAACATCCGTGACCGACTTCGTGTGACCACGCAGAGTCTTTTCACACTCTCCTGATTCGCATTCCCACAGCTTGATGGTACTATCATCGCTGGCTGAAGCCACTTGAGTATACAGTGGATGGAATCTCACACGCGTCACATTCATTCGGTGTCCAGTCAGCGCAAACTTTTGCGGCGCGCGAGGCAGCATATCGCTCTGCCGGCCGCCACCAGGACGTCTGCCGCCAGGGCCGGTTGGAGCCATGGTTTTTGCAGTCTCGAGATCGGCCTCTAGCTTTGTGACTTTGGACTGAAGTTCAAGGAGTTTCTTTTGCTGTCTTACTACTGATGTCCACTTGAGCTCGAGCATTCCGGCAAATTTGGAGCTTTCGTCAACCTCATAGTCATCGCCAAAACCCATCTGCTTCTTGAGGGCGGTCACCGTGTCATCAAACTTGTTCAGCTTCAGATATGTCAAAATGGCCATGTGCATGTCCTTGCGCTGATTGTCGGTGAGAACTGGCCGTGCCAACTGTGCCGCGCTGAATGATGAAGATGACGCTGCAGCCGGCGAGCTAGGCGTGTTACTGCCGGATCTGAAGTCTGGATGCGGAGAGGCAAAGGAGCGAGTGTAGCGATGGCCAATGCTGCTGCCACTGATGGAGCCTGTTGCATTGCCGTTCACATTTGTGGATGTACCCGGCGTTGAAAGATACGAACCGCTGCTGATACTGCCATTGTGGAGGCGAGAGGCGGCGCGCGATGAGGCAGCCGAGGTTGGCACAGCCGAAGGAGCGCGAGAGGGCAATCTACCACCTACGTCTGTTGTGGGAGACTGCAGATCCATACTATAAAGGACGTGGTAATAAATCACCCGACTGTCTTTTACCTGTTGCTGCTAGCGGTGTATGATAAACTCGACTGCTTGGTTGACTTGGTTGAGCTGTTGACTTGGTACTATCTAGCGAATCTGGCAAACAACTAACTGCTGACTGCAACGAAGGAAAGAAAAGGAAAGAAAAGAAAAGAAAATATACGAGTGAGTTGTTGTGGAGCAGGGAAGGTAGTGAGTGCAGCTTCGTCAAGGGGGTGGAAGTGCAAGTCGAGCGGGTAAGGCTGCCGAGAGATATACGCAGTTTCGAGTGTGTTCAGAGGAAAAATAAAAACA